>JAMAHW010000025.1:13593-265763 GCA_023627715.1 Periconia sp. R9002 | reverse complement strand
CTAAAAACATTATTTTTATAAAAAAAAAACCCCCCCCCCCCCCCCCCCCCCCTCCTCTATTGCGAGTTTTCTACACACTCTCTCTATCTCTCCTATTCCTCCCCCTCTACACTAAAATAAATTACTAAACGCTATAACACTTAATCCTAACCTAACCTGTACAAAGCACGATGCTTTATACTTTTAGTGTCGTGATGTAGTTCAGAAGGGGGTTTCGTCTAAGTAGATAGATATGGTTGTTTTGAGGGGGGGGTTGTTTATTGATGTAGGGTGTTAGGTATGTAGTTGTTATTGTTGAGTTTGGTGTTGGATTAAGGGAGGTTATATATGTATGTGCGTACCCGCGAGCTTATAACATCGATTCCAGCCCAAGATTAGGAACAAGAGAGCGCGGAATTGGTTTGGATGGAAAGTTAACATTACGAGAAGTGGGGAGAGTTCTAGGTTGTGCATTTTTTTTTTACGGTATGCAAGATTCGTGGTTGGTGAATGTCGAGGTACTGAACCCCCACGATAGACCAACGAAAAGAAAAGTCTTCTCGCACAACGAAGGACTCGATGTGGTTTTGGGATGCGGTAAGGGTTGGGGATAGGATGGGTTTTGAACAAGAGAGTTTTTTGCCTCTTTTTAGATGGCTTGGTTGGGGTGATTTGAGGATGGAGAGAGGAAGAGGTGATGGAGCAGTCGTGAGGTATGGAAAATGAACATATTTTTTTATATACGGGTAAAAGAGTTTCTTGATGCGTACGAGAGCACGTCGACGATGGGTTTCAACGCTGGATTTGGAAGAAACTAGCTCATCTAGTCCAACTAGTCCAGTCCAGGTAAGTGTGATGCTGATATCGCCCCGGTTGTTTCTCGCGATCCTACGGTTTTTGAACAACGATTGCTTTCGGTGTGATAAGCTCTTCACCTCTTGGGACTTCACCAGCTGCGTTTTCTTCCCAGACTGTGCCTCTCGTTCTCTCTCTCTCTCTCCCTGTGCGTGCGTGTGTGTGTGCTGAAGAACACAAAAGAAGAAACAATGGCGAGCAACGCAGCAGATAACACCCCACCAGTGCCGGCCTACTTCCCCACCTCCGCAGACTCCCCCTTGCACCCTCCCAAAGAGCTGTACGAGAAACTGAAGAAGTTGAGCGCGGAGAAAGGCGAATTGGTCAAGACGCAGGACTTTGTGATTCCTCCCCGCAGCGGAAAGGCGTGGAAGGTGGGGAAGGGGTGTTTGTTTAAATTGAGCACGATTGAGGGACCGCAGGTACGAATGACTTCTTTATTTCTTTTGCTTCTGTTTTCCTTTACGCCTTTCGCATACGTATAGGAAATGCTGATCACCGTGCGGGAAAAAAGGTGGGAGACCTCAACATATGGAACCAGCACAACCCGCGGGAGCGCTTCTGGGCCGCCCGCACGCGCCAGCTGCAGAGCAGCCATATGCAGGAGGGCGATCGGCTGTGGTCGAATCTGCCCTTCATGCGCCCGCTCTGTGGTATCGTGGACGACAATTGCGAGGTGAGGGATGTGGGCCGCGAGGAGAGGAGGGATGAGAGGGGCGGCGTGACGAAGTGGGGTGGGAGGTGTCATGATTTGTTGGGGACGAGGTGTGATCCTTACGGTGAGTTTGATGTTTATATTTTCTTATTCTTTGTTTTTTGTATGTGGCGGAAAGGGAGGGGGGAGGAGCATAGGGGTGGAGGGTGGTTGTGGGGGGTTGAATTTTGAAGTTTGAAGACTGATGTGAGGCTGCAGTGTCGCATATGCTTTCTGGAGCGTCGTATGACTACCATTGTCAGTGAGTTGCCCCTTTTCTTCCCTCTCTTCTGCTCAAAGACACATTATATACCATACACCAACATCAGAATACCCAACTCTGACATCCAACAGCTCCAACCTCGTCCGCGCCGTTCTCCCGCACGGCCTGACCGAGTTCGATGTCCACGATGTCCTTAATGTCTTCCAGGTGACTGGCCACGATAGCCAAGGACGTTATTTTATGGAAGCTTCCCCCGCGACATCTTCCTCGCATCTCACCTTCTTCGCCGAGCAGGACCTCCTTTGTGCCTTGAGCACATGCCCCGGCGGGGACCTGAGTGTAAGTCACTTTCCCGGTACAAAGATCGCCTGTCATCAAGACACCACATAGCATGGCGCCTCGGAACACTGATAATGTATCAAAATTCCTCTATTGGCATTCAATTGACGCGATGCAGGCATGGGGATGGCACCAGGCTGACGAGAGCGGCGACAAGCCGGATATGAAGGCCACATGCCGCCCAATCCGCGTCGAAGTGTTCGAGATCAAAGAGGAGGTCCGGAAGGAGGTGCTGGGTGGGTGGAGGGAGCCGGAGGTCAGTGGATATAGGGGGATGCATGGAATGGGGGTGCCGAGTGGTGAGGCGTAGATGGCAGTGAAGTGATTTAACTACATCTCAGATGATTATATTCACATCACAAATCACATATTTATCGATGTCCTCACCCACCCAACCAAAACAATATTCAAATAGCCTCAGCTCGTAAATCTCTCACATACATCGAACTATGCATTCCATGACATCATCACGCACACGCAACACGTACCCCTCCCCCTCGATCCATCCCACCCTTCCCTAAAGCGTCCTCAAACCATCAGCACACATCCACACAACGAACGCCCTTCCGTGTGGCCCCAAACAAGCGGTGTACTTTCTCATGCCAGTAAGCAATTAAAAAAATGCCGCGCGCAATCCAACCACGGAAAAATCAAGCTTTTTAGTAAAAAGGCTTATCGAGAGCCCTGCGCTGCCGATCGAGCTTTTGAATGTGCCCCTGGTCCCGCAGGTTGCGATTGGATGGCCGATAGCGTACGGAGGTGCATATGGGGGGCGTTTTATGCTCAGTAATTACCTGCTTTGGTGCGAAGGTGCGAGAACGAGGGATTTCTTCTTGGGGTTCTTGTGCTGAGGGTGTTTGTTATTCGTTTGTTTTGGGGATGGGTGGAGGAGGGAATGGCGGGGTGTTGGCGATGCAGCTATCAGCGGCTGAGGAGCATACAAGCTGAAAAGCATGGCCGTGTTCGTTGTATGCGTTGGCTGGACTCTTCGCCCCGCGCCCTCCCCTGCGCGTCACAGGATTATTATGTATGCACATGTATGCCTGGTGTTTTGTCTGTCTATGAAGTACAGTACACCGGACATGGGCCCATGTGGATCCATCCTTGCTCGACCGCGGGGCATCATGCATTTAGGAACCTCACTGCCTTCCCACCTTCCCCTCACCTTCCTCTGCTACTCCCTCTCTTCTTTTTTCCCAGCCTTGGGTTCCCTCTTCGGATAGTCCAATTTCAGCTGCTTCTTCACTTACTACCGCTTCATCAGAATCAATTGGCCACTTATTTGATTCAAGTGAAACAACTGCCTCCTGCCCACCATGGTTCACCTCAATCGCGTAGCCACCGACATTGAGGTCCAGCAGAGCAAGAAATCCTTCGTCGAATCCTTCTCCAAGCTCAATTTTGAAGAGGATGGCGCGGATGACTTCACGGCGACCGTGTATGGCAGCAAGTATGCGGCCGAGGACCTGCCCAAGAATGAGATGCCCGTGAGTAGAACCCACTCGATTTCTTGAGAATTCTTTATTCTTTGTATTTTCTTAAGTGGCAGACGCTGATTTATGTTACAGGAGCGAGAAATGCCCCCACAAGTGTGAGTGGTTGGCCTGAATCTGGGAGAGTGCGGGGGGTAATGCTGGATACTGATACGATCGGTGTGCTGAACAGGGCATACCGAATGATCAAGGACGATCTCACGCTCGATGGCACGCCTACACTCAACCTGGCCTCGTTCGTCACCACCTACATGGTACGTCAAGATTCGTCGAACTGTGAGGTTGGCGCGTGGGGAATTGCTTTTTATTCCCGCCGCCTGGGGATTGCGCAACACCAATCGGGAGTGGTTCCATCAGCACGCAGCAAGCCACTTGGACGATTTCCCAAAGCGGAAATATGCGATGTTCTGAAGGAATCACGATTCGATAACTAACTTGTGAATTTCTGAATATAGGAAGACGAAGCCGAGAAGCTCATGGTCGACGCCTTCAGCAAGAACTTCATCGACTACGAGGAATACCCTGTGAGCGCCGACATCCAGAACCGCTGCGTGTCCATGATCGCGCGCCTCTTCAACTGCCCCAGCGCTGAAGATGCCAACGCAGTAGGGACGTCTACCATTGGTAGCTCCGAGGGCATCATGCTGGGCGTGCTCGCCATGAAGAAGGTGTGGGCGAACAAGCGTAAGGCGGAGGGGAAGCCCTACGACAACCCAAACATCATCATGAACTCGGCCGTGCAGGTCTGCTGGGAGAAAGCAGCTAGATACTTTGACGTCGAGGAGCGATACGTGTACTGCACCGCCGACCGCTACGTAATCGATCCAAAGCAAGCCGTGGAGCTCTGCGACGAAAACACCATCGGCATCTGCGCCATTCTCGGAACGACATATACTGGAGAGTACGACCCCTTAACCCCTCAATCCATATTATTTTGATCAAACCCCTCCGAACTAACCTCTCGCCCAGATATGAAGACGTAAAAGCCATCAACGACCTCCTCATCGAGAAAAACCTCGATGTCCCCATCCACGTCGACGCTGCATCTGGCGGCTTCGTCGTGCCCTTTGTCAACCCCAGTCTCGAGTGGGACTTCCGCCTGCCAAAGGTCGTCTCCATCAACGTATCAGGCCACAAATACGGCCTCGTGTACCCAGGCGTGGGCTGGGTCGTATGGCGCGACCCGGAATTCCTCCCCAAAGAGCTCGTCTTCAACATCAACTACCTCGGCGCGGACCAAGCGTCGTTTACGCTCAACTTCTCGCGCGGCGCCAGCCAGATCATCGGGCAGTACTACCAGATGATCCGCTTGGGAAAGCGAGGGTACAGGAGAGTCATGTTGAACTTGACGCGCACGGCGGATTACTTGTCTGCGAACTTGGAGGAGATGGGCTTTTTGATCTTGTCGCAGAGGAGCGGGGACGGGTTACCGCTCGTTGCCATTAGCCTGGACGAGGATCTCGGCAAGCAGTATGATGAATTCGCCATGTACGTTATTCCCCCATTCCCTACCCCCCAAAAAATATTCCATACTAAAACCAGCCCCTCCACAGCGCCCACCAGCTCCGCGAGCGCGGCTGGGTAGTCCCCGCCTACACCATGGCGCCGCACTCGGACAAGATGAAGCTGATGCGCGTCGTGGTGCGCGAGGACTTCACCAAGTCCCGGTGCGACGCGCTGATCCAGGACTTCAAGCTCGCCCTCGAGACGCTCGACGCCATGGACATCAAGAAGATCGAGGACCAGAAGAAGCACGCCGCCGAGTTCCACATGCGCAGGCGCAGCACCCTGCTCGGGAACCAGGCGCCCATCCTGCGCTCCCCGACCGCCGCTAAGAAGCACTTTGAGGATGATCATAGCTTACAGGCGCAGCATGGGAAGACGCATGCGGTTTGCTGAGGGGAGAGTGTTGTTCTCGCTGTGGGGTTCTGTTTTACGTTTTCCCTTTCTTTTGTAATGAGGAATAATGTGCAAGATACATGAGTATAATACCAATACAATACAAAAAGATGAGGTAGGTACATTTAGCAAAGACATACATATCGCCCTAAATCCACAAATCTCCCCTCTTGAATTAAATATGGAATACAAAAAACGAGGACCAATACACTGTTTCCCCCCCCCCACCCCCCCCCTACACCCCAAACAAAAACAACGTTGACATCAACATCAAGCAACCCCACGAACAAAGTCCCATCAATCACACCGTCATCTCCAGCCAAACCAAAACCAAAACCAAAACCTCCAGCTCACACCCTCCCCCTCCCCCCTCAAAAAGTTAGGCCACCACCCTGGAGCTATCTATTTAACATCTTCTAAAAAAAAAAAAAAAAAAAAAAAAAACGGCAGATTGATGCCCTATCCAGGCCCAGCTAAACCCTTATACATCAATAATTCATCTATAATATGTATGAACGTGCTACAACAACAACTTCAATCAAAATACATTCACACACAAAAAGTTCACAAGGAGAGACAAGGAGAGACAGAGACACAGCACACATCATCAAACAGTCAATAAAGAACTCATGTGGAATCTTATTCATACACATACCAAAACGTACTTATTGCCAACGGGCGGGGTGGTTTGTTTGTTTAAACTAGATAAATCCTCCTTCCCCTCGTCCTCCTTCACCTCACCCCCATTCTCATCAACACTCTAAAAAACCTATCCTCTTCATCCTCCCCCCAAACCCACCACCCTCCATGCGCAAAAGGAATACAAGCCCGCACAGATTTCACGACATTACTTCGGCGTAGTAATAACACCCTCGTACTCCCTGCTCGCAATGTAATCGAGGGTACGCTGGAAGTGCTTGCGCGGGTTTTCAAGCGACGAGGCTGCTTCGTTGGACTGGAGGTTTGAGTGGATGAGTTCGATGAGGCCGTTGAGGTATTTGGTTGTTACCTGGTTGCGTATCTGTGTTAGTTGTTTGTGGTTGATGGGATAGGGAAAGAGGGGGGGGGGGGCTCACGGCATCGTTTTCTTGGTCAAAGTAGTACACGTAGCGATTAAGGATCTCGACGAAGAGCTCGACGGATACGGCGGCGTCCATGCAGGCGTCTGCTACGCGGAGGGCGCGCTGCAAGCACTCGAGCACGCGCTTTCCGTCGCGGTAGAGCTGGAGAAATGGTTTAGTATTTGGGAATTATGAGTAGCCTTTGAAGTTGTGAGGGTGCGTGATCTTACCGTCTTTGGATCCTCCTCGCCCAGGGCGCGGATTTCAGTTGCCCACCAGAGATGACTGGCCAGATACACAGCTCTGCACTGATCAGGTTTCTTCAGCAGCTTGCTTCCGTGCAGCGCACACTTGGTAATCAGCGTGTCGTAGTTTTCCTTTCCGAAATTGCGCGTCGTGTGCAGGGCGCTTGCTACCACACACACGGCCTGGAACTGCGCGCGCGAGTCGCTGATGGCCTCTTCGTATATCGTGAAAGCCTGTGCGAAGAACTCATATGCGACTTCCTCAAACCCTGTCTGATCTGCAACTTGTCCGCATCCCACAAACAACCGAAGGGAGAGATCGGCGGAGCCGTTCACACGGGTGTACAGGGTGGATAGAGTGCTGTGCATGAATTTGTAGAGCGCCGATGACTGTGATGACCAGTTGTCCTCGTAGTGTTCCCGTGCTTTATACCGTCGAGCGAGCTTGAGCGAAGCTGTGATGATTGCTGGGGTAGTGTATTTGACGCGTTCATTTCCTTCAGCAAAGGACTTTCGGGCGGCCTGAAGAAGTTTGAACTGCGTATCGTTGTCCGGCCCGTGTATCAAGTGTACTAACCGAGCTAACCAGCCCTGCTCCTCTACTGTCTCGTCGGTTTCTGCAGCTTTCCGCTGTATTGGCCCTCCGGGGTAGCCGGATGCCTGTTGCATTCCTTCCTTGATGAGTACTTTCAGGATTTCCAGTACACTCTCGAGATTCTCCACGGAAGTGATGTGCGTCTGGTTCCTTAACAGACTCCGTACAACCTCGCCTGCCACAGCTCTTCGAGTAGGGTATGGCTGGTTATGCAAAAGGGGAATGAAACTGGGCAATGCAAGGGCAGTAAACATCGAAACGTAAGTCTTGATAGGCGCCAGTAAGAGGCTAAGAACTTGGCTCTGGCAAGCTTGGGAGTGAAGGTCGGCGCTGTTTGCGTACTCGGTGACCTTCTGATTTGCGAAGGCCAATACTTGATCGACATAGTCCAATCGCTCAGGATATATATTTAAAGCCAAGTTGGCAAGCGAAACCAATAGCCCAATTGTATCTTGAATGTTCAACCGTTGCATCTTGACAAGCGTTGCAACCTGCTCGTGGAAAATCTCAAATAGCTTCACGTTCTTGGGGATACCGCGCGACTTTTCTATTTCGGCGTCCGGCTCGGTGGTCTCCGTTACTGGCAGGATTTCTCCTGTCGATGATGCCGATGGGGGTGGATCTTCTGCGCTAGATGGAGCTTCAGGCGAGTCTCCGTTGGTTTGTTCTGATGGTGATGTTGGTGCTTCGGGTTCCGCAGCCTTTTGCTCTTTTTGTAGTTTCAATTTCTCCATGAGGTTGGCAATTGCTTCGTCTTCAGTCTTTTTCCGTTGTTCGGGGCTTTCAGATTCCGACTCTCGTTGCGCGTATGCGGAGAGGCGGTCCATCAAACCGACAACTATTCCCTTGACATTGACGTGCGGGTTCAGACGAGCAACAGCAGAAAGAAACTGGTCGAGAGTATGCAAATGGAATTCGTCGGGGAAAACCTGGGTGACAACTGTGAGGTTTATCAGTATAGTGAAACTCAGTATAGCAACATATCATCTTACCTTCTAGAAGATATTCTTGCGCCAACACATCCCTGCACTGAACAATCTGCTCCAGAAGCGGATGCAGGATCTTCTTGTAATTGTCCAAATCCACCAGCTGGCTCAGACGGACCAAATTGCTGCCCACCAAAAGCTGGAGCTCCTGGCGTTCCTTCGTCCTCTGTTCCCTTTCTCTTGAATGGCCCTGATGCTGCAGCCGTACCCACAACTTATTCATCTCCACGAAATTCGTGAGGATAAAACTTATCGAGTCCTGCAGGTTCCCCTCCGGCCCATCACCGTCGCCAGTTGGCAAATAATCGCGCGCCTGTCCAGCCAGATAGTAGCGGAGAAACAACCCGCGTATAGGATGCTGGACCCCGCGGCTCATTTCCATCATGTCCTTCATGATTTCCTTGACGGGGGCGTCTTCAATGGCCATGTACACGGTGCCCACGGTAACCATGAGGTATAGGCGGGGAATGATATTTCCAGCATATTGAACGAGCTCGTAGAGGTCAGCGAGGTGGTTGACGGGGTGGTTTTCGCGGAGGTAGACGGCGAGATGGCGGAGAGCGTCGAAGGCGGACATGTAGAGCTCGTAGTACTGCTTGGGGCCGAGGCTGCTGGTTCGGAGCTCCGATACAAGCGTGGAGCTGGAATATTTTGAGATCAGCGTTTATTCATGTAGGCTTTATGTAGCGCGCGCCATAATACGCTGGTTGCACCGTACCTGCATTTGAGCGCATCCATCAACTTGCCCGGTGTCTCCAGGCACCTCCGCATGAGCATGGCCTGCTGGCGCACCACGCCGAGGGCATCTTCGAGAAGACGTGCCTGATCCTCTACGGGAGGCGGCGACGCCATTTTTGTGGGGAGAGGGGATAATTATTGCGGGAGTGGTGACAGCGAGCGGATGGGGTAGCGTTCGGTCACCTTGAGATGAGGCGGTGGTCGGCGATCCATGTTCCAGCATCTTGGCAGGGCGGCAGGGTTCAAGCTCAAAGCTTCCATCGAGCTTCGTCATCGCCATCACCCTCGTCTCGAATCTCACATTTCAGATAAAACAACTTGATGAACGAATGTTGTTTCTCTATGGTTGCATGAATATTCATAATTTGCCATATACTCTTGATTCTCATGGGCTCGCTTTTCCACGAATGACAGACAACTCCTTCCCAATGCAAGACCCCATCTATCCATTATCCATTATACATACAATCAATTTACCATACATCATGATAAAACAGATGTCTCGTAAATCTCAAAAAAGTTCAACCTTTCCGCTCTGTCGCACCAAACCAACATACAGAAAAGATACAAGAAGACAACGCAACAATCACCACCGCGTCCATTCACCCCTCTAGTTCACCATCGTGCTAACGCTGGGCCATGTTTTAATCGCATAACTCGTATGCCACATTCCGTCATCATAAAAAGCCGTTGGACTCGACGTCTCCGTAATAATAACCGTGACTACACTCGGCGCCGGTGTCTGGGTAACCGTCTGCGTTTCCGGCACCTTCGAGGAGCTCGATGATGATGTCGGGCTTATACTGCTCGAAGATGTGGGTGGCGGGATAGGAGGCGCGGCAGTAGCCGTCACTGTATTTGTTGCCGTCGTAGGAGCCTCCACGACCTCTGTTCTGGTCTTGTTGTCGGTGACGGTGGTGGGCTGTGCTGGAGGAGGTTGAGGAGCACCAGTAGATGAAGACCCTCCGTCAACGTTGACGATGGCATACGACTTTGCTGGTGCGCGAGGCCCGATTTGTAGGTGATTCAAAGCATTTTCGAGAGGGAGGCCGAGCGTCAAGGTGGATAGCAATACAGGTAGTGTAACGTGCAGCGGGTGGAAGTGCATCTTGTGTAAGGTTGGGTTGCGGATGGATGTGGGTTTGTTGTCACTCTGTGGGAAGATTTTGGTATATTGCTAACCAAAGGGGATGAACAGACACCTGGGGGTGCAGGGGTTTTTTCCATTATTATACAGAGCATGGTGGCGTTGCATATTGTGAAAATGCGATGGCGGGTGATGGCTGGTGGTGATTTCGTGAGGCTGGGGATATCTGCGCACGGACCACGCATATCACCACCTTCTGATGGTATGTACTCTGGACTATGTGCAAGATGTAACGACAACATCAACCCGTTCTTTTGGTAGGTTTGTAACTATGTGCGTCAAAGTTCTGGCTGTAAAAAAAAAAAAAACACTATCACTTCTCGACGCTCACCAACCAGCCATCTCCCAGAACTCTTCCATCAGCATCCGAACCACCCCAAACAACAACGGTTGCACCGTCCACCTCTGTTCCTCGAGCAAGTGCGAAACCACTTCGAGGTCCTACCCCTTTCACATGCTCGCCCAATTTCTCTTCCTCGCCTCTTGCGTCTACATACTTGTAGCCCACCTCACACCAGTGGCCCTCGTGTGTTGCGCGGTGCAGTCCGCTACGTATAGTGTCTTTTGCAGCAGCTGCAGTGCCTTTCTTCGAAGCAATCTGGAAGGCCCAAATATCGTCCAGGAGCGTGGTATTTGAGGAGGGAGCCGGTGATGAACCTCCTACCAATAACAAATAGTCTCTCCCTTGTCCTGTAGTGACACCTGCAAGACCCGCATTAAATCTCGAAGAAGGCGTTTGACTAGTTGCGGGAGATGGTTTGGTCGAAGCTTCTCCTGCAGAGGTAGAAGGTCCACCTAGATGCTGCCATGCCCATCCACTTGACAGCGGTAGTGTCCCGTCCTCTGCGTGAGTCCAAATCGGTGAAGCGTCGAGCGTTTCCATATTAGACGTTTCTTGCAAAGCAGACTTGCCACCGAAACAATAGAGACGTTCGCCAACCATTGCTAGGCTGACGCCGAGAAGTGAGCTTCCGAACGGGGTTGGGATGTTGGACCATGTCCGTGATCTCACGTCGAAAGCTAGCGAGTCTTTCAAGAGCTCCCCCGTCTGTGGGTTCTTACCCCCTACGACGAATATTGTACCCCAAGAGTCGACATCTGCAGGCTCAGGGACAGCATTCGCTGGGTCGGTGGGTTGCTGCGGTGCCTTCTCTTGAAATGTGATATCCTTCGGGCCAGGAAGCTCTGTGCTCACCGAGGCATGTCCAGTTCGATGGATAGGAATTGATGTCTCTGGTTTGGGATCGAGATAACTCCATTTATTCCTCACGGTATGGTACACCCACACCCTGCCGTTTTCATTTTCGACGCCGTCACCGCCATACACATAAATGCTGTCTCCTATCACGACAGCGGTGTGTCCCTTCCTTGGCGCCGGTACGGGACCTTCTGCTCGTTCTGCTCGTGCCGGGATAGAGGTATAGTCCGCGTCCAGGACTCCGGAGGAGGGCAGAATGACAACGTGCATTTCATTATCAGCGAGCACGTTGGGTGCTGTTTCCCCGCCGAAAATATAAGCTCGGCCCTTGACAACGGAAATGGTGTGATGTGCGCGTGGCAGCGGGACAGAAGTAATGTGCGTGAGAGACGCTTTCAAGGGCAGGGTTGGGTGGGTTATGCCTTTGATAGCGGCCGCTGCCGTGGTGAGGACATTCTCGACGGCATAAAAAGCTCCTGCTGCGCCGGCTTCCATGATGGTGAAGGGGTTAGTAGGTAGTTAATATACGTTCTTTCTTTTCTGGCGACAGGAACTTTGAAGAAGGGAATCAATCGAAGGTTCCGTGTGTATAAATACAAACAAGTGGGGAATGCTTCTTTGCTCAATTGCTGGCTGAAGCCCTCGCTCGGTAGAAGCTAACAATGACGTAACGCCCATGATCCCTGTCAGCTGAAGGTGCCGGTGCCGCACACGCGTACGTACACTGGTATCAATTATTTACAACACCTTTTCTCTGCAACTCCATGTGTATGTTTCCTTTATTGTGTATCATGCAATCCCAAACACCAACCAAATGCTGAGATAACCGCTCTTTCTAGTCGCGTTCAAAATCATGTTGACAACTCTCTTATATGTTCGGCGATAGCTGGTCATATTTCACACATCGTTCAACCTGGAACAAGTCAGATCTTGAAAAACATAGACGAACACAAAATCCCTTACCGATTCAATGGATGCTTGCAAGAAACTGCGAGCTTCGAGACCAACCCATACTCTCAGCATGGAGAAATCCCCACCACGAATCATGGTGGATCCGCTCTGTGCACCCAACTGTCGTAATATGGGAAGCGCGCTAGTGTTCTGTTAGTTCTGCTAAGCCGACTACCCGGCGTGGATGGCAACATACCCTGCAAACAAATCCAAATTTGGATTCAGGCTTCTGCCAATGCCTTCTAGCAATAGTATGCTAAGCACGACGTTGACAAAGTCCCCCTCGAGGCGGACATGGTGCGTCCGTACCATGGATAGCACTTCATTCAGAATGTCACCAATCTTGATGTTTCCCAATGCAAATGTGCGGCTTTTGACACCCAGGACCAAGTGCTGCATACGCAATGCGAAGACTTCGGCATCAATCACGGCATCAGGCTGCCTACACCGTTCTACCATGAGGTGGCCCGCCTTGTACCCATCAAACTCGGCGACTGCTTTGAAAAGGTCCAGGAAGTTGGTACGGTTGGTCGCATTCAGCTCGGTAACTAGTCCTGTATCAATGAAAATAAGCTGTGGTCGGTAGCCTTCGTCATCTATCTCTTCCAATCGCCTGCGCCACTGTTCAGGATCTTTCTTGAACGGACGCAATCTTCGGAGTACTTCCTCAGTAACATCGAGCGAGTTCTGGGGTCCTGTGGTTCGGTCTTCCTTGCGGCTGAGAATAGGCACATCCAGCTTTTCAGGTTTGTAGAACCGGACCATGATATTCCCGGGATGTAAATCGGCGTGAATGAAGTTGTCAATCAATACCATGGTCAAGAAATCATTTAGACCCTCGTTGGCAATATCCTCCTGGAAAGGTCCACCTCCATTCTGTAGAAAGTCCTCCAAGGGGATCCCTTGGGCGAACTCTTCGATGAGGACGTTTCGTGTGGTATACTCAGTGTACGGATAGGGGAACCACGCGGTGGTGCGGTTTTTGAAATTTTGTCGGAACAGTGTCAGGTTTGCGGCCTCAATACGTAGATCAAGTTGCAATCTCATCATCTCGCCGAATTGAGCAACTTCATCCGGAAATGATAGCCATTCCATGGTGGGAACGGCATTTATGAGCGTTGCAAAGAAACCCATGATGCGCAAATCTCTACGCACAATCCTCTCCACGTTCGGGTGCAGAACCTTAATAGCGACATGGCTAGAGGGTACCCGATGCGGGATGTCTTTCAGAGTCACATCGACATTTTTCTTTATGCGCTCTCGTAGATTGGAGGGAGCCAAATCTTTCTCATGGTCTTCCAGGGTGGCCAAATCCGGCTTCAGCTTCGCCTTGTAAACTTGTGCAATTGCACCAACCCCGAGTGGTGTCTCATCGAATTCGTCAAAGATATCCTCGAACTTCCTACCGTTGAACGCCTTTTCCACGGTTTGTTTCGTAGTCTCGAGCGAGTGTGCGGGGGCGTGAGAGTGTAGTGTGGACATGATCCTGCACATCTCACCTGGGAAGATGTCGGATCTCGAGGCAGCCCATTGCCCAAGCTATCTGGTCAGCTATTGCCTTGTCACCCAGTATGTAGAAAGGCTGAGACACCTTACCTTGATAAAAGCAGCACCGGCCCGCTCCATTGACTTGACTAAAAATCCATACCACCACAGTGTACCACTCCTCTCATTGTCTCTGTCCGGACGCCTTTTCCCAATCCATATTACTGGAATCGTCACCAACACTGGCACGAAGATAACGACGAGATGCAAAAAGCGTAGACCGGTGCATATGGGCTCAATGATATAATCGTCGATGAAGAAGTATATCCCTCGGCGATACTTCTTCGAACTCTCCAGCGATTTAGGTACTTGCTCGTCCAATTCTTTGCGAGATACCTCCAGCATCGCCTCCTCATGCGTTTGGTCCCCTTCCTTGGTTGCATCGTTCCCAATCTGCACCAATGCGAGGGGAGTCAACGCAGCACCACCAGCTGTAGACCATAATACCGTTCTGCGAGGAAATCGAGGGGTCGCGAAGTGTTTACGTAGGAAACTCGTACTATCGGAAGTGAAGAGGCGGCGCGTCGAGAAGGAAGTCGGGGCACGCGGTCCTTGGCGGAGGCATTGGCGGCCAACCCAAAAGGCCGTCCTCATGTTACAAAGAGTTTAGAAAGATATACGCGCAGAGTGTCCATGGAGGCGTGGGCGTGAACTTTGAACAATCGTCCTGTCACGAGCAAGCCGAAAACACCCATTTCCGACAAACGCCGACGCCGACACAACGTCATAGAGGGTTAGCTAGGCGCACGGGCCACTCAATCTATCACGACCTGACCTGAATAACCTCGATTTCTACTAAACAATTATTGCACAGAATTTGTATGGAATTGCAAGTCTACGCAATCCCACGCGTATGCTGAACAAACCTAGACACGAACATTCTTACAGACCACTAAATCAGGCTGTCACGAACCCCTGAAACCCATTGTCAAGCGCTTTGCGGCATTCTTTCTCATACAACGGAATGCCGCCTGGGTAATTCAGTTGTTCTCGAGGCTTTCCCGGAATATTGGCTCCCATATACCATGATGCGGCTTTTGGGAATAACGTCTTATCTGAAAGTTCGGTGACTTTGCGCCGCCACTCCTCTTCAGCCTCCCTTGTCGCGTCACAGTACTTGATATTCTCCTCTTTCAGTTTCTTCATGGCGTCCACGATCCAATCGCCCTGACACTCGACACAGCTTGGTCCGTTGCT
The DNA here is from genome assembly GCA_023627715.1 of Periconia sp. R9002. Lineage (NCBI taxonomy): Eukaryota > Fungi > Ascomycota > Dothideomycetes > Pleosporales > Periconiaceae > Periconia > Periconia sp. R9002. Next base: position 250,618 of record JAMAHW010000025.1, on the reverse strand, counting down.
AAAGGCGGTTGGACCTTGGGCGCCGTATAGGAAGAACATGTTGCTGCCTTTGTCAGTCCTGCCGTTGCGTGGAGGAAGGAAATATAAAAATGGAACTACTTACGGAAAGCCAGCACAAGTCATTCCAAGATACGACCAAGTTCCCATCTTCCACCTTTCGGACAATGACACACCATCGACATCTCGTAGCCCCATGTTCTTCATGCCCCCAGTTACTGAATCGAACCCCGTTGCAAGTGCGATAACGTCGAACTCGCGGTGCTGGCCATCTTCTGTTTTGATGCCAGTTTCCGTGACCTCTACTATCGGTGTATTCTTGATGTCTACAACCTCATTCTCAGGCCTGTCCAACATTTCGTAGTAATTTTGCTCTAGCGAAGGTCTCTTAGTCCCAAACGGATGTGGCGGTTCAAGTGGCGCCAGAATGTCCCTTTTCTTCGGGTCAGTAATTCGTGCGCGGGTTTTCTTCGCCCAAAAGTCATATGCTTCTCGGTTGGCCTTTTCATCAAAAAGCAAGTCCTTGTAGTTTGCAAGCCAGTATTCGAAGCCACCGTTGTCGAATAGTTTCTGGTAAAAAGCCTCACGCTCTTCAGGAGTATCGTCGAAAGTATTTCGCTTCACAAAATCATATTGGAATCCAGCAAATGTCGTCATCCTGTATTTGTACAATTCGGGATATTGTGGCTTCCGGTTTTGTTGCTCCTCCTTGGTAAGGGGCTTCTGCTTCATAGGAAGAGAAAGGTTGGGAGTGCGTTGGAACACTGTGACTGAACCAGCTGTCTTTGAGGTTTCCTGGGCGATTTGGACACCAGTGGAGCCCGTGCCGACTACAGCAACCCGCTTTCCTTTGACGTCCACACCAGCATCGGGCCAGAACGAAGAGTGATGGATTTCCCCCTTGAACTTTTCCATGCCCATCCAGTCTGGGAAATGACGCTTAGCTGCAAAACCGGTGGCTAGAAGTAGGTATTGTGCTTTGGCAGTTCGCCCATCTTCAGTTTCGATGACCCATTTTGATGATGGCTTATCAAAGTGAGCTCCAGTAACGCGTGTGTCGAAAGCCACATCCTTCTTGATATCAAGCTTCTTCTCCACGTGTTCGAAGTATCTGCGAAGTTCAACGAAACCAGGATATCTCTCAGACCAAGTCCAATCCTGAAAATACCGGTGAGTAGTACACAACATACGAGATAAGGGCATGCTTACCTCCCACACTTCGGGCAGAGAATACTCATATATCGGAACCTGGGTGTCAACTCGAGCTCCAGGATAGCAGTTCCAATGCCATATTCCACCCAGCTCTTTCCCTGCCTCATATATCTTGCAGTTGAAGCCCAACTGCCGCAACTTGTGCATCAGGTATATGCCACCGAACCCCGCTCCGACAATGAGCACATCGGTCTCTAGGTTGTCTGCATAGCTATCATTGCCAGGTACAGCGTGCGAATCCGTCACTGCGATATCTGTTCGTAAGACCATATTTATTGAAGAATGAATCCTGTATACGCGCGTTCGATTGTCTGTAAAAAGTTCTGCGTGAAACGAATCAAAGAAAACTACTCTTCACTCTCTATATATACGTTCGGCATGTCGCACACCCCCTCATTGTACATCATTTGTGATCGCCCTTCTCCACTAAATTCATCTAGCAGTTCCCTTGGTGGCTAGGCAAGCTTCGACTGGAACGAGTCAGCGTTCCTCTCAATCGCTAGCCATTTCAAGTCCCAGACCATCCACTATTAACTATCGAGTTTCAAACTACAGAGGGGGTGGATTGTTGGGCTATACCCCTGTAGTTGCATCCCTCTAACTTACAAATAATACAAGCTGGAGGAGCGGAGAGAGCCTATACCTAAGTCTAATCCGATACAAACTTCCACGTTCTTTATGCGTATGCCCTGAAGCTCCTCGACTCTGTCCCAATCCCAACCAAAACTGGATTTATCGATACAACATCTCCCGGGAATAGATAGGATATGCGCCACATCCGACGGAACTGCTTATGCTGGTATCCGGGTACCCTAACGTCATCAAATACACCAACACCCCGCATCCGCACGACCAAACATTGCGGGGTACATAAGGGAGCCGGTTCAGCAAAAGACACAACCCTGCTTCTCCGTCTATAGTAACAGTCTACATGCATAGAAACACACTGGAGTATGCGCTAGATGGTCCGAGTTACCGCTTTCGGTGATGCCGGGTTATAACTATTCGTTGCTCTACGCTTGACTTATTTACTTGTTATCCCATCATCGACCCCGGATCAGCGGACTCGCCGTGTTCCTGGGAAATTGACCAATAGAATTGAGACTTTGGAGATACATTTCCGATATTGGAGTCTCGTGGAGGAGGGGTTGTCTATCGGGAGAAAGGAGTGTTGAGGTAGGTCTCGTGGGCTAGGTTGGATTCCTGGGGAATGTTTCTGCCGAATATCACCGTGGGAAAGAAAACAAGGCAATCGGGACCCTTCATGCTGGATTGGAGCCAAGTGAGTTCGAAAGATGTGATTGCATCATGGCTGCTGAAATACTATCCAGTCTCGCACTAATGCATTTCTAAATGTTCAAATATTAGAATACAACTGGATTCATTTTGGGAATTTTCATATCTATCGCCAAGCGCCTGGTGACACACGATTAATAAAACAGAAATATGAAGATAGCAGTATATCTCGCTTGGCAATGTGATTGCTCGGGGTATCGATACCAATATCATGGCATACAAACGATACGTTCTTGATCAAAGGACCGATCTACCTTCATTCACAATAAAGAACAACTATCTACATAAGCTTGCGTTACCTAGCATGAGCGTGGGCAAACCAGCACAATACTATAGTTCTGTTTCGCGTGCAACGAGCATGTTGCAGCTTGTCGGCAACCGAAGTCAAATTGCGGCACAGGGTTTTGTGGCACAGAGAGTTTTGCGGCACAGTTCGAAAGGACGGTCTACTTATCCTCGCTGAAAGCTCACCGAAACCCATCCTCGCGATAGCTCATCCTTGTACCTTTTCTCATCGGCTATCAAGAAGGCGCTGACTCCTATAGTCCATGATGGAAATCATCGACACTGCGCTCTCTTTTTTGAAGCTTTGCGTATACTTCTTTGCGCTAAGGGTCTGTCGATACGTCCAAAGCACTCGGTATATACTAATAAGGCACAGTGCGCTGTTGTCTATTCATACCGTTTACTTCTGCATCCTTTACGCAAATACCCAGGACCACTCATCGCAAAATGTACAGATTGGTACGGTGCATATCACGCGTTTCGTCTCCGGCTTCACTTCGCCACATATGATGATCACAGGAAACATGGTTCAGTTATACGGCAAGGTCCGAACAAACTGGTATTCAACTCAGTGCAAGCACTTCGCGGTAAAAAAAGCCTTCCGACAAAGTTACGAGTTGGTGCCTAATGTACCTCTTAGATATACTTCAAAATGAGCGTCTCTTCAAATCAAACGCATACCTCGTAACCCAAGTCACCCCTAATGTCTTCAACTTATTCAATGTGGTTGATAAACGCCTTCATCGGACCAAGCGCCGGCCAAGGACTCAGTGAGCGAGCAATGCGACGCTTCGAACCAGTCATGAAAGAACAGATCAACATTTTCCTTCAGCAGATAGCGAAGACTACTGAAAACAACCAAAACGCAGATATGAGTCAAGTATGCGGCCGGTTAGCACTTGATATTAGCGGTGAAATCGGGTTTGGACACGGCTTTGAACTTCAAACCAACGACAAAAACCGGTGGATGCCAGGTGGGATATCTACAATGAACCGTAGGCTCAACGTCTATCTTCAGTTCCCTGCCTTACGTTACACCGGCTGGGAGAAACTATTTCTTCCGTTCATCTGGCCCAAGGTAAGACGGTTCCATCGCATGATTAGCGACAAGATCCATGCTCGCCTCAGGGAGGATACGCATTCTCGGCCAGACCTCCTGTCTTCCATCCACGACTACAAAGATCCTGAAACGGGACAGGGTATGGGAAAAAGCGAGCTCTGGGCCGAATCTGCCTTCCTCATACCTGCCGCCGGGGAGACTACAGCATCGTTGTTATCAGCAAGTTTCTTCTACCTCTCTAGGTACCCCAAAACATACGACCGTCTAGCTAGGGAGGTTAGAGAGACTTTCTCAAGCGCTGAAGAAATTGGGGATGGACCGAAACTCGCAGCATGCAAATTTCTGCGTGCTTTCATCGACGAAACGTTACGCATCAGTCCGTCGTCAAACACTACCCTATGGCGGGACCTGCCAGTAGACGCTGTTACAAATCCGGTCATTATAGACGGTCATATTATTCCCCCAGGCACAAGAATCGGAGTCAACATCTATTGCGTGCATCGCAACCCAGCATACTTTCGCGATCCCAACATTCACAAGCCCGAGCGATGGATCAGAGAAGAATCCGATGCCAGTGACGAGGAGTGGAAATTGCAGCACGACGCGTTCATGCCGTTTTCGCTTGGTGCACGGAATTGCGCCGGCAAGGCAGTGGTTTACTCTGAAGTACCTCTGGTTCTGGCAAAGACGCTCTGGTATTTCGATTTCGAGAAGGTTGGGGGTGGAGATGAAGGGGAACATCCGTTGTTCTATATGCTGGATCAGATAGGCTCCAGACATATTGGTCCACAGCTGAGATTTCGACCGAGAGGTCAGATGTATAAAGACTTGCTTGGATGAATGTGGGTGGTATTGTTGTTTGCGTCGTAGGTAAGCATCTTGCAATGTTCTTATTGATCCTCATCACAAAATTTCCTGTGTGTCCCGTCCTCGACCTTGTGTTTTTTTCTGCCTGTGATACCAAGAGTAATAGTACTCTGCGATGATTCAATCTTATACTCTTACATTTGATTGATCCTCATGCACAACCAGCCAAGACCACCCCTAAAGCCGCCACCCATAAAAACGAAGAGTTCCGAGAGAAAAAAAGAAACCGAGGGGCATGGGGATCGAACCCACAACCTTTGGTGTATCTGAATTACGCTTAGTTCGCCGACTGTGAGGCCGCCGAACGTATCCGAAAACCAATGCGCTACCAATTGCGCCAACCCCCCAATCTTGGGATGCGATTTAACAAAATTTTGCGGCTTATACATTTTATATCTAGGCGTGAAAAGTATACCATTACATCAATCAGGCTGCATCTCGCACTGGAGAAGAATTTTTTTGATCTAGTTATTTTCTCGGTCGATGAGTTAGTGTGGGGGGTGGATAGTCTATTAGGGGCTACCCCTGCCCACTTGTGGAACCTCATGTGCTAAGAGTTGTTGAGGATCACGAATAGTATTGGAGCACCACGTAGTAGAAAACAGCCATCTCTTTTTCTTAGGTCACGTTTGAAGGTGGTCTCGTGGCTCATATAGTCCTTGACTTGACACTGCAGATTTCGGCCCTCTTTCAGAAAATACTCAAGCGAACGGATCAATGATATGTGACTACTTTAGTATCAATTGATATGATAAGTAGCTAAGTAGAGGGGTCAGGATATAGCATCTTTGGAACGAGCGCGCTGAAAAGTAAAGGTGAAGAGTTGTCTACCTACTATATATTACTTATTGCCCTCCTAGCTTGAGGTGTGCACGGGGCATGATCAATAAGTGTAAGTAGAAACATCTCCTCGGAAAATGATGCTTCCGAGCGGCCCATTGATCTGCAACGCAAACAATATCGAATGTCTTTCGAGGAGAAGCTGAATTTCTTTAAATGAGCGTGGAAATCCTCAAGGTATCTGTGAGGATTGAGGACAGCTTGAGTGCGCGTATGGAGTCACGTGACTATTCGAGTGGATAAATTGATCCCTTAGGTCTCAGTAGTTCAGATGACGAAGTATATACACATGGTATGCTCAATGCGATAGTTTGAATTTGATTCTTTGTAGACCACTACGAATCTGAAAGAAAAGTTAAAATGTGAAAAAAGCCGAGGCGCGAGATTCAACCGAGAGGAGACTTCTCCAGATATCGAGACGAGTTACCCCTTCGACTGAAACCTTCGATACATGCTACAACGCGAGCTTCCCTGATAGAAGGATGAGGGAGTCTTTTTCGGTATTCCTCTCCGCGCTCCTTATTCCTACGCTCAGGGTGGTATTGTGCTAATTGGCGAAAGTGCGACCGCTGCCGCATCAAGAAGCTGAAGGTAGATTCATCGCATTTGTAACACAAGATCGAAAGACTGATCACGAAAAGTGTTCCAAAGATGCTCCATCATGTAGCGGCTGTACGCAGAGCGGCTCGTCATGTCACTACAGTGGGAGGGTCGTCCGGTCACCGCTCACGCGTGCGTCAGTCAACTTCAGCCTCTCAAGTGATTGAATCATCTGACGGTGTGTTGTACAGATATCTCACGAGTGTAGAAAATAGGATGCATAGTCTTGAAAAGCTCGTGTTGAAACTACTCCCCGGGATCGATATTGACGCTGCCCTGAATTCGCCCGACCTGGCTCAACTTTCCCATTCTGTTGCTGCCTCCAAAACCCCAGATGCTCCCCAACTTACACCGGAAGGGCCCCTCCGAGAGAACAACAATGCAGTAGATCAAGACCCCGTTCTACCAGAAGCGGTACCCATTAATGCCGATGGTTTCAATTGGGAAGAAGAGCATGTAAAAATTGATGGTCTATCGGATGGCATGGCTGCCCTCTCTGTAGAACCAGCAGGTGTTGGATATCTAGGTTTTTATCGCTGCTCTAGATGACCGCTCTTGATCTGATAGAAATACAGGCCCAACTTCCGGGGTTGTCTTTCTGCGGAGCTTGCTAGACTGGGCCAGCCTCGTGCGTCAGGCCCGGCCTCCAGATTGGCAACAAAGAATTGATTCAACATATCAACCGAAAAATATTCTGTCATCATCATACATCGCCAACGGTGTTTTGAGCAAGCAAATCGCATCGACTTTAATAGATGCTTATTTCCGCGATTACCACGTTTGTTATCCCTTTGTGCATGAGGGTATATTTCGCGCTCAGTACCACAAGGTCATCGCACGGCCTCCTAAGAGGTCATGGGATATGCTATACCACACCATCATAGCTGTTGGGGCTTGGAGCTTGAGCAATGATCAGGACGGGTTGGAAGAGTATCTTTATCGCCGCGCGCTCACGCTAGGTCAGCACGAGTCTGTACTTGAGGTCGCCAATTTAGCAACAGTCCAAGCCCATGTGCTACTAAGCAACTTGAGCCAGAAAAGAAACAGTCCTAATACTGGATGGAATCTGCTGGGTCTTGCGGTTCGCACCTCACTGAGTATCGCACTGCATCGCGAACTTCCACATTGGACCATTAGCCTGATGGAACGAGAGATTCGAAGGAGAGTTTGGTGGGGACTATACGTTTTCGATAGCGGGGCCTCTACTACATTTGGAAGGGCCATAATGCTACCCGACCAAGACTCGATGGATGTGCATCCCGTGCTCAACATTGAAGATGAGGTATGGTGACTGGGGCAAATATCTCCGTGAACTACTACTCGCGGACCGTATGCTAGTACACAGCTAATCATGTCGCAGGTTCTTACGCCAGAGACATCAGAGCTTCCAACAGAATCAGCTCAGCCGACGGTGTATTCCTCTTTGAAGGCGCAGAGTGAATTTCATCTTCACACAAATTCAATCTCGAACCGGCTGTTAGCAGACCCTGGCCTCTCCGCGGACGCCGCACTTTCCATCAACGCTTTGATAGATGCTTGGATCCATACCCTTCCCTCTTACTTTCAAATAAACCAAGACCCGTCATGTCAGTCGCGTTGGTATTTGTTCGCGAGATCCCGGCTCTGGTGGCGTATTTGGAATCTCAAAATTATCATCTTTCGCCACATTTTGTTGCGACGAGCAATTGCCGAACGAAGCCTTTCATCTGGCCAGATTGCGCATTCTCCTCATGAGCAATGCAAGCGAATTTGTGTTGAAGCTGCTCACTCTACAATCATATCAATTCATAATTACTCAACACAAAGTCTGACCAGACTAGAGGGCTGGTACGCCATGTAAGCCTGCCAATTATTTCGAAAGCCTATTGAGCTTCGTGGGAGTTATGCTAACACCGCATTCTAGATACTTCTTATTCCACGCTGCTCTAGTCATTATATTATGCATCATCAGCTTCCCCAACGAGCCTGATCTGCAAACATGGCATGAAGGTGTCCGCTTGGCTAGAGCGACACTGCGGGAGCACCTCGGCCAGGATTCCCTATCAATTCGCTGTGTTTCCATTATCGATCGGTTAGTATCTGACAATTCCACTGCGGATGAAATTTTTCGGGACGTCATGCTGGATCAGGAGGCATTGAGTACTTTTCCCTGGTCAATCGAATCCAATGAACTGTTCAATTCGTTTGATAAAGATCTCGAAACCGGAAATATCTAATTTAGATACCTGCGATCTTCTCGTCCCCGTTCCGAAACTTATGGGTTATCTATGATTACATCGGGTTTGATGAGCAGTTGCCGTATTAAGTCACCATTCGGCAAGTCATTCTCCTCAGCCCTCTTGATGGCTTGTACCAATGTCGACTCTATTCCAGCAACAAAGTGACGATTGGCCAGTCGGTCCCTTACAACATTAGCTGGAACGTCCACAAACCACCTAGAGTGGTCAGCGTCAGCGTCTTCAAATATCAGGAAGGTCTGCATCACGTACTTTTCATCGTAAAGGTGTGTAACCTCACACCATGGCCGCTGGTCAAGCAGAGTATAGTTGCCCTCTACTATGATCAAGCGGGTCCTCGATGATATTTGAATCCCATCCTTGACAGGATCTTTGATCGCATGATCAAAACTCGGTGCTTGGATAATTGATTCCGGCTCGTTCGCAGTGGTGACGGAGATGGTTTTCAGTTTCTTAGTGAATTTTACAAATGCCTCTGCGTCGAAAGTGAATGGTGCGCCACGTCTGCGAAAAGCCAGATCCGGGTCTCCAAAACTGGACAACTCCTTTTGCGTATAGTGGAAACCATCCTAGCATGTTTCGTCAAATTCAGGTATTTGGCAAAGGAGCAGTTGAAAACATACCAAGGGCACGACCTGTACACCATGAATACCCTGCGATTCAAGTTGCGTTAAAAGAGCATGCGATATCGCGGATTTTCCAGATCCTGGTACACCAGCAAGTGCAATCAAAGTCCTTTCACGAAAGTGGGTTGCTTGATGAGAGAGCAGGTTCTTGACCCGTTCAGTCAGGCTGGAAATAGATTGGACGAGCACATCGTCGTGTAGTCCTCTCGCCATTCCGAGTACACTTTATGATTGCGCGCAAATGGATTTTCTCCTTGCAAGTACCAAGAAGTGTCGGGTCGACAAAAACTATTGATGCAAACTTGGGAAGGATCCCATACTGGTAAGCCGCCGTTGGAGATTTCGGGTGACAGGCGTCCGGATGTTTATAATGATACTAGCCAATTGTGGTGGACCACTGAAGGTACAGGGAACTAACAGCATCGCCAAGCGGGGAAACCTTGAAAGGACCCACAACATTTCTCCACAAAGTGCAGTTGGGTTTCCGTGAGTCGGGCGACAGTACTCCGGCGTAGCGTGACCTGCGAAGCTCGGGGTCTCCAGGTTTTCTCCAGAAGACATTATATAAGATTGGAGTATCCCCACAATGTTATGCACTCCATCTTATATCTCAGCTCGTTGGAACGCACCTGGAACGCAACTCCCAGATCAGTATGTCGGCCGAACTAGAGAACGCAGGCCATGGGTCTACCCCAAAGCAGGGTGTTTATAAAGAACTACGAAGAAACCCCTACCTTCTCGGGTTGTCAACAGTATGTACTTTCTAGTATCACTCCCTCGCAGTTACTGATAATGATAGTTTGCCTCTCTGGGCGGCTTTCTTTTCGGCTATGACCAAGGAGTCATCAGTGGCGTCTTGACCATGGAGTCCTTCGCAGCAGCATTCCCCAGGATAGCACTGGACAGTAGCTTTAAGGGGTGGTTCGTCTCGACACTGCTACTTTTTGCATGGGCTGGATCTCTCGTCAATGGGCCTGTCGCGGATCGATTCGGTCGCAAGGGATCAATCATGATTGCAGTTGTTATCTTCACAATCGGCTCAGTGCTACAGGCTGCCGCAATCAGCATTGCCATGGCATTAACAGGTATAAAAGAATTACCACCTGAAATGAAAGTGGACACTTACGATTGGTTTAGGGCGGGCAATCGCAGGTTTTGCTGTGGGCATGCTTACTATGATTGTGCCCATGTATATGAGCGAAGTGTCGACGGCTGCGATTAGGGGAACACTGGTGGTGCTTCAACAACTTTCCATCACCCTCGGCATTCTAGTCAGCTACTGGTTAGAGTACGGTACCCAGTACATCGGTGGCACGAGATGCGCTCCAGACATTCCCTACACAGGTGGTACCGCTGGAGAACCTACCTTTGACCCCATCAATGATGTCGGTCCGAATGGCTGCACGGGCCAGAGCGATGCTTCCTGGCGTGTCCCTTTTGCAATCCAAATCGTCCCGGCACTTGTTCTCGGCATTGGCATGCTCTTCTTCCCCGAATCACCTCGCTACTATTGCATGCGTGACAATGAAGAGGATGGCATCAAGGCACTCGCTCGAGTCCGCCGTACCACTATCGATGACGAGATGGTTCAGAAAGAGTTTCTTTCAATGAAAGCTGAGGTTCTTTTCGAACAGTCGTTCAACCGCGAAAAGTTTCCTGGCAAGAGCGGCATATCGCTATATGTTGCTGGCTACCAGACCCTCTTCTCAACATGGCCCTCCTTCAGACGCACAGCCATCGGATGCTGTGTCATGTTCTTTCAGCAATTCATTGGGTGCGTTGTCCCATAGGTTCAGAGTCGTTTGTCATCAAGACACTGGCAATGTACCAAACCCCTCCTACTTAAATCTGACTAATTTTGTGCTCGCGACATAGGTGCAATGCTATAATCTACTATGCTCCTACTATATTTGGACAGCTCGGCCTCTCTGGAAAGACCACTGGGCTTCTTGCAACTGGTGTCTATGGTAAGTACACTGGGACCCTCATATAGGTACTAATTGGATAACACAAAATCAGGCATCGTGAACACCCTCTCCACACTACCGGCACTATTCCTCATCGACAAAGTAGGCCGCAAACCCCTACTCCTCTGCGGAGCCGCAGGAACCTTCATATCTCTCGTCATCGTGGGCGGCGTCATCGGCGGCTACGGGTCTACCTTAAAAGACCACCCAGCAGCAGGTTGGACTGGCATCGCATTCGTTTACATCTACGACATCAACTTCTCCTACTCCTGGGCCCCGATCGGATGGGTCCTGCCTTCCGAGATTTACAACATCGGTAACCGCTCCAAAGCCATGTCCCTCACAACATCCAGCACGTGGATGTGCAATTTCATCATCGGACTCGTCACGCCTGATATGCTGGAGACGATTGGGTTCGGCACGTATCTTTTCTTTGCTGGGTTTGCGCTGGTTGCGTTCTTTTTCACGTGGTTCTTGATTCCGGAGACAAAGGTGAGTAACTTTCGAGATATGATAGAGATGGAGACGCTGATTGGGAATAGGGAAAATCACTCGAGGAGATGGATGCTGTTTTTGGGGATAATACAGCGCACGAAGAGAAAACGCGGTTGTTTAATATCGCGGCAAGTTTGGGCTTGGAGGAGGCTGAGGCCGCGGCACATGGCGTGAAAGATGAGAAACCGCTGAAGATTGAGACCGCGGAATTGTAGTTTCGTGATGGGATGAGCCGCTCATCTAACATCATGCCCTACCGAGTGCTAATAGTATCTTCATCGCGGATGCTACTGTTTCTGCAAGATGCTCCCTTCAATGCTGCTGTAGTATTTAGCTTATCTAGTTGTTTAATTGTACAGCTAATGAAAAATGTTTTCCAAATGCATGACATTGTTAAAAAGCAGTTACGAAATAATGTGTGCTTTTCGAGGCACTCGTTGAAGTCCTACGATTAGTTTTGTCCGCTGATGAGTATCTTATGAGTGGAAAATAAGTCGCAATCAATTAAAGGCTTATTTTTTGGGTCAGTTATATATCGCTAATCAAAATGGACTTAAAAAACATCTATCAGTGGTCCCTCCAAATCAGAACCAAGCCCTTTGAAAAGGTCTATGTGTTGTAGTGAACAAAACCACCACTCTAAATTTCTAGAGAATCGTATCATAGCTTTGTAGGAGAATAGAGCATGTCAAAGTATAAAACACATGGTTTTTTTACTTTGCCATGCTCTATTCTCCTAGAAAGCTTAAGTACTCAGATGGGCTTACATCACAGACACTCAAACACCTTGTCCTCACCAACTTCTGCGCCACGGGACGTGAACACCAAACTAGATACATCGTGAATACCGACATCCTCATATATGAAGCTTCTGCTACTAGAAGCAACCAAAAGCTTCATATATGAGGATGTCTATGTTCAATTGTGGTACCCACTCACAAACTCGCCCGAGCATCCCAAAGCGCCCTCCTTGCTAATTCTTCGCCGACGCCTCAACATGCGTATGCACATCCCGAATAATACTCGACTTCCTACCGTTACCATTCTCCACGTCATCCAAGGAATTGCTTCGAATATCATGCACACCATCCTCCCTCATCCTCGCAAAATTCTTTTCAGCCTCCCAATTCCAGACACTATCCGAAGCAAAGAGAAGATCAATCTCCTCGAGCGTGCGCTGATTCGTCTCCGGGTAAAACGCCCACACCATAGGGATAGAAATGAGGTTACATGCTGCGAAGATGTAGAGCGTTTTCTCGCCGATGTTCTTGAACATGATAGGGCAGAGGAGAGTGAGCCAGCCGTTTCCGATGGACCACCCTACAACACCCCACGCATTTCCCTTCGCTCGAATTTCCAACCCGAAGATCTCGGCAGGGTAGAGCCATGGGACGGTAAGCCATGTAGCGCCGAACACGAACGTGAAGAGGAACACCATGGAGACGGCTGCGTTTCCGTAGCCGGAGGCTTTGCTGGCGTCGCCGGTTTGTGTGGCTTGTTGTCCGAGGTAGGAGAAGGCGCCGGCTAAGGCCATGGCGATACCTTGGCCGACGGAGCCCCAGTAGAGCGTCCACCGTCTGCCGATTCGGTCGAGGGTGAATACGCAGATGAGGGTGGAGAACATGTAGAAGATGTTGTTTAGACCGGCGATCCATTGGCGCTTGGCGGGGCTCATTCCTGCGATGCCGAAGATGGTGGGTGCGTAGATGGTGACCTGTGTCGCAAGGTCAGTTATATGAAAATAGCGAATTCAGTACGTTGTGGATGTCTTGATGAAAGACGATTTCGTGCGCATGGGATCACTCACGCCGGCGATTCCAACCCATTCCTGCATAATCTGAAGCCATATCACTAATTGAACGCGCCTGCCAGTGTGGAGCCTGCCGGAATTGATACCAAACAGCATGTGGTAGTACGTCTGCTGCTTGAACTCTTTCCGCTCCAACTCGCACGACGCGATAATGTCTTGAAACTCCGCCTCGGCTTTTTCTTTGTCTGAACCCGTTTCGCCACGAAGTCGGCCCAAAATATATCTAGCCTCGTCTTGTCGTCCGGCCTTCACCAGCCAACGGGGGGATTCCGGGAAAAACAGAACAGCAGCCATCAGGATGAGGAGCATAGGGATCTGGAAGGCGATAGGGAAACGCCAGATAAAAGAAGAGGTGCCGTCGCCGTAAAACGAGCATCCGTATTCGAGCCAGTACGCTATCACCACACCAAGAATATTGAGTGTGAATTCTATCGCGATGAACTGGCCGCGCGAGGTGTGCTCGGCAGTTTCGGTTGCCCAGACGGGAATGATGGAGTTGAGGATGCCTGTTCCCCACCCATTCACGAGACGCGCGCAGATCATCCACTCGTGATTCATGGCGGAGGTTTGGAGTGCAGCGCCCACGACCCCAATGAGCGCGCCGAGAAAGACAGTCTTGATACGCCCGAAGCGATCGCCAATGGAGCCGCCGGCGAGACAGCCAACTAAGGTACCGAGATAATATACCGAGACGATACCTCCTTGGAGTAGATCGTTATCTACGACGACACCACCGTCAGGTCCTTTGTGCCCGAAGCCCATTCGTGTGTAGTAGTCGTATGCCGTGTTGACACCTTCGTAATTGTTAGGCATTGTCGCGTAAAACGAGGAAGTGTTCAGGTATTAGCATACCTCCCATCATCCCTTGATCGTAACCGAAGAAGAGAATAGAAAGTCCGGCGATACAATTGATCCTAGCTTTTCGTCAGTAAATTCCCAGCTATTATTGTTAAACTTTCTCACGCTATAAGAAGGCTTCTCTTCTCGAGACGGTGCACGACATTGAGTCTGTGGATCTTGTCCATCATGAGCTTAGGACTCGCTATGTCCTCTACCACGTCAGAAGAGAAATATAAGGGTGTTTACGATTATATCTCGCAACAGGTCAAAGCGAAACCCTCCAAAAACGGGGGGAGATATCCGAGCTTTTATACACGCCTATGCAGCTCACAAACCTTCAAAGCAACCCAATATCCTTTATAACATGGAGAAAGAAGGGCGGCCAGCACAAGTGGGTCTCTACCGCATCCACTCCCTCTTTTCAACCAAGCGGTCACAGACTGTGGAGTACTTGGGTTCGGACCTTCTTACCCCGACCCCCGCCTGCGTCATCACTGTGGGTAGCATAGTTTATGGAGGTAGCGCGAGCAGCGGGAATTGCCAATGGGAATCATGGAAAAGTAGAAGTACCAAGCCTTGGATCTGTGACGACATGAAAGGCTTAACTGGATGTGGCTATCCGGGGGTGAGAGTGGTTGAGTTGATGCTTGTCAATTTTGGGGGTTTCAGTGGGGCGATCCGGGTGTATACCTCGGCTTTGGCGTGGGGTAATGTAACGGTCCGCTGCGGTCGGATAATTTTAAAGGAAGATTGGATGACTTTCCTTCCTTTTATCGGAGATGCCAACTATCTATACAAAAATAGCGACTTTAGTTGTGTATGGAATGTTGAGTAGGATTCTTGATGTTCGAACTTTCTTTGAGGCTGACAACATTTTGATTTTAGCGGCTGCAGCCGTTAATCGCTGCCGAGCCTGGTCTGGGGATATCTGGTGGGTACTTGGTCAATCTTGGAAACGCTTCAGTGAGTTTCTTCCTGAGCGCGTGGTCTCTGTCTTGGAGCTGTCACCTGATTTGTTCCTTGATTGCACGTCAGAGATCGAACCAATTCTTACCAGGGATTTGGATCGATTGGGGAAATGGGAAAATCGCTTCACTCCGTCTTCGTAGGAAAATCAGATGACGGCTTATAAATTTATCCTGAGTGGGCTTCAGTGTATTGTTGATATATTGATGATTTATTTATTGTGTTGATACTACATTTAATACGATTAGCCAGGCAATGATACCCTTCTTCTTTTCATGTACATCAAAAGACACGGAGGTTCTGGAAGCAGGTAATAACGTGTCTAGAATTTTCCGATATGAAGTGGATTTAATGTGGCTGTATTGTGTCTTTTAGTCTCAGCTATCTAGGTGGTGTAGTCCATCACTCTTGTCTAAATAGGAAGAGTGCTCGTAGCTTGAGCTCCTAAATTCGATCCACCCTAGTCCTAATAAAAGACTGTACACGAGGATAATAATTCCTTGATACACGCCTCCCCGTGAACAGATAATCCAACATCACCGTAGTAACCCCCTGCAAACCTTTCCCCAAATCATTAAGGAAACCCTCCCATCCCCTCCACTCTGCCCACAATTTTCCTACCCAAACAGCACCCCTTCCAAACTCCCTTCTCTAGTCACATATCGTTTTCTCCCAAGTAATACCGTCACCCCGTCCCTGCGGTAGCATAGACCAAAACCTCCCTTAGTCAAGGTATGCATCAGCTAAACTTCATATCAATCCCTATCCCTCTAAGCAAACAAATCTCTAAGAGTCTATCACGGGACTGCGAAATAAGATAGAACCGATAAAACATTGGAAGAAATGTCAGGGACGGAATTGCGGAAGGAAGAAAATTGTCCTGAACGCAGGATTGTTGCTTGCATTTAAATGCCTATAAGAAAGACATACTCCAGAACCCAAACAAACATCACCCCCAAAAGCACTCCCCACCGCAAAACCCACATTCCCACTCATCTCTCTCCACACCCTTCTCCCCATGATCCCCACTCTCCCCACCAAAACCATCGCTCTCCTCCTCACCGTCACTCTCCAACGCTGTACCCTTCACCCCAGAACTTCCCACCAACGTCGACGTCGACGTTGTCCTACTCTCCCCATCCCCAGCATCCCCCTCTACGAATAACCTCGAAAAACCACAAGTCTCCACACAAGGAAGATCCATAGACATAAACCCAGGCGTAGAGAAGTAACAGTACCACCACCAAGCTTCCTCCGATGTTTTAAGGAGATGGATGTAGTGTTTGTAGGTTTCGTTGGTGAGGGGTGTTTGGGGGTGGGTTGTGGTGGTGGTGGGAGTGTATGCGAGGTGTGAGGTTGGGGATTCCTCCTTAGAAGGCTCCACGCCGACGGAGTCATGTTTTAGCTTCTCTTTCTCTTCGCGGGAACTGGTTTTGGCGTTTCCAATGCTTGTCCCTTTCCTCTCTGGCCTGTGCCTCGAAACCCACGATGCTGGCGGTACATGAGATGAAGCTTGTCGCGGACGATATGCCAGAGTTTGTATGTGGGAGTTACATCGACGACGGAATTTGGGAGCCAGCACGTTGAGGCCGAGTTGGCGCTCTATTGATGCTTCGCTGAATGTGTAGGGTCGAAGTGAGGGTGCGATTTTCTTTTTGGCGTTTTCCTTGTGGTAGGAGGGGCTGTTGATGGGGAGTTTAGAGGTGGCATGTCCCGAGGGGTTTGGAGGTGTGAGAGTTGAAGTGAGGTCGATATGGGAGGAAGATTTTGTAGTTGTCGTGGCGGGTGAGGAAGGAGAGGGAGGCATAATTGAGCGAATGTCCATGGTGTGAACAATGGCGAATACTTGGAGAGTATATAGAAGCGGTGAGGTAAGGCTTCGATGCCAAAGAAGGGGAGTGGATGAATCTGTGGTTGAATATAAAATCTTGTACATGTATGTAGTAGGTGATTTTATATAGAAAAAAGACAGTAAAAGGGGGGAGTTTATATGGTTAGATCAATTATTATTGGTATGTGAATCATGATAGCTTATCCAGCTTCCCAAGCAACGCATTTGTTCCTTGGGGCATATATCTTGAATCGATGTTAGTGAATAAGAATTAGAACACGTACAATAGGATTCAATGGTACAAACCAATCATTTGTCTGCGATTGTCATGTGCGCTATTGATCATATTCTTCTTCTTTTGACAATAGTGAGTATTATGATTGAGAGGTAGTGGCGGCGGTGACAAAGCACAGTTTACAGCGAAGCGGTGAATTGAGATAAGGAGCAGAGTGGGTGAATTTTCATCTGTTTGAATTAACGAGGGAGAAATGTGAATGATGCGGGCGGACGATTGTAACACAATGAGCTTCATCATAGCGTACCCCGTTGTTATGACACACATCTGGTGGCTACAATGACCTTCCGATTTTTGGGAGTGATCTGATTCACAAAGAATATACCCCCCTTTTATTTTATTATCATTTATTTTCTTCTACCCCGTGGCTTTCTGTTTGGTATTTGGATCATCCCCCG
This sequence comes from Periconia sp. R9002, assembly GCA_023627715.1. Taxonomy (NCBI): domain Eukaryota; kingdom Fungi; phylum Ascomycota; class Dothideomycetes; order Pleosporales; family Periconiaceae; genus Periconia; species Periconia sp. R9002. The sequence goes on along the minus strand of JAMAHW010000025.1, from coordinate 232,996 downwards.
ATCACACGCTGTTTGCTATTTGAATCAGATAGACTGTTCTTATGTTCCCCCCTTCTCCTGATACTCTCTGCACACAAATCCTAATTTTTTATTAGATAATGGAGTAGTGTGGGATATGCCAGCGTGCGCCATAGGGTGAGAAGGATCTGTGAGAAAGTGAGATTGTTAGTGTTTCAGGGTATGAATTGAATTTCCCAAACTATGTACAAAAGTTGGTATCATAAACCTAAACCTGACGAATCCTTTTGGTCCGTTCTATGCCGCTCAGTAAGATCGTTCAACATATATGCGTATTGAAGATGGGAGCTGAACGTCAAAATCAGACAACACTATCGCCCACAACCTTGAACACAATACTGCCGCTACCGGGCTTACTAACAACAACAGCCTCTTCCAACCTCTCGTCCGAAATGTCCGGGAATTTCTTCTTGTAGTATTTATCAACCCAGGCCTTTCGCACAGCATCGACCTTGTCCTTAGGAACGAGATGCACACTGCAGCCTCCCCACCCAGCACCAGTGAGTCTGCTACCGACGGCACCCGCGCTGCGTGCTAGGGTGCAAAGTTCGTCGAGCTCGGGACAACTACAATCATAAATGTCGCGACAGGAATCCTGAGTGTCGTTCATCAAGTCACCGAGACCCTTCAGGAGTTCTTTGCTGTCCGATGGGGGAGAGGCGAGGAGTTGCCGGAATTTGATGACGCGTAAAGCTTCCGTGAAGACATGGAGCGCGCGTTGGCGGAGGAGGAATCTGTCTGCTCGAACGGGGAACTTGGACATGTATTGTTTGTTTAGCGCTTCTTCAGTTATGCCGAGAAGTCCGCAGATCTCGGCTCGCGTGTAACCTTCTTCTTGGGGAAGGTAGTCATCTGTGAGCTTGATGAGCTGGCTGAGTTGTTCTTCGAAGTCTGCGACTGAGGTCTGGGTATTATCCTTGATGCCGTTCTTCTCTTCAAAATAGATGTCATGAAAGCCCCGTAGACTAACTCCGAGAGGGGACGAGTCTTGCGGCAGTGGGCGCTTGAGCCCGAAAGCTTTTGCGAGGAACACGGCGGCTAGTGTACACTCGACTACACGGAGGTTATAACACACAGGAGCCGTAACGTGTTTGTCGGCGGCGACGAAGCTCTGCGCAGTGACGAAGGTGAGCTCAGGATCCGTTTGTGGAATCTCGAGTGTTGTATAGTCCAGGGCAGGCTTGAATGTCACGTAAAGTGCGCTGCCTCGTAGGGAGAAGACAGAAGCAGCTTGATCCATACTAGACGTCTTTTAGTGAGTGAGAAGGAGAGCAATCTGCAGAGGGTACTTACCCTCCTGAGTTTACACCCACGGCTCGTTCAGACACGATAGCGAGCTCACACAGTTCCTTCTTATCGACCTGAGTTTCTCCATTGGCAACAAGACTCGCCAACGCGCTGGTACATACGACCGACGCAGAACTGGACAGGCCTCCTCCACTGGGGACCGTACCCTCACATAGGATATCCATGCCTCGCGATACAAAGTGTTTGCCCTGTTTCTTAGACAGAAGCTGCGACACGCCTAGAAGGCCCGACTTGAAATAGTTGGTCCACTCGTGCTCGGTAGCATCAATGGGTATGTCACCTTCGGCAGGTATCTCGAATTCGCGGCTGGGAAATTTCTGCGATTGTGTGCTTGCAATACGTATCCGAGGTTTTTCGTCTGCTGGGCGAACGGCAACAGCCATGATAAAGTCGGCGGTGATGGCCATGGGGAGCACCTCGTACAAAGAATAATCGATGTGCTATAGTGGATTAATTTTGACCATGAAAGGCGCGTAATCGAAACCTCACTTCACCAATGATGTTGACACGGCCTGGGCTTCGCGCTACAAACTCAGCCTGTTTGCCATACAGCTCTTTGAACTGCGACAGAAGCTTCTCCCACCGCTGCGCCTGGGTAGAGACGACATCTTCAGGGTATATGTCGCGGAGAGATGTCACGGTGGGGACCTCCATGCTGCAAGACAGCCAGTCAGTGTGAATCGAGAGAGGACTGAAGCTAGCCAACGGAAAATGTTGAAGAGATGCAGGAGTCTTGAAGGAATTGGAGTGTTATGTATGTGGACATCATAAGCTTGATCGTGCGGAACGGAATAGCGGGGCTGGCGGGGGAGGAAACTATCCTAGTTGAGTAGACGTTCCGCAAGCTTTCCGAGCCGCAGGGCTGCAGGATTGAGTACTTCGATCGATACGCGGAAAAAAATATTGGCGGATTGAACCGCTTGCGGCATGCGATGATGTTGTAGAATTCGACGGCAAGCGTCAGGGTATCATATACTATCTCTTTTCAATCATATGCCTTGGGTCCAACGAGGCCTTATGATGCATTACTCCTTCCACGACCACGCAGTCCCCGTCCAATTCCACTGGCTGCACGGCCGCGAGTAGAGCCGCTGCGATTGAGACCTGAATCTGTTTGTCCGCTGATACCATAACCAGAACTGGTACCCCCCCTTGTTTTTAGTCCTCCACGCCCTCTACCCCTACTACTCGTCTTCGATGCGGCTTCTGCTTTCCTACGGTCCTCTTCTGCTTTCCTTGCGGCTGCTTCCTTTCTTGCTTGCTCTTCAGCTGCCCGGCGTTCGGCCGCATGCTGTCGCTGGGCTTCCTCGTCTTGGATATCTGCGAGATCTTGTGTTGCCCCCTGCCATTGGGGATTCAAAATCAACCGTTGATTGTGTTCCGTTTGGGAAAGGATGCGTGTCCATGTCTGGAGTAGAGTCGATGCGTTGCTGACGGTGCGAGAGACAGTCTGTGTGAATGCATCGTTAGTACGCCGTAGAAACATATGGCCAGTATGAAGTCAATAACATACGTCCATGTTGTTTTTTGCCTTCTCGAGGCTTTCCACCACACCTTCAATGACTTTATTCACATTCCGCACGCTCTCTAGTTCTCTACGCAGTGCTGCCTCGCGAGCCTCTTCCGTCGAGTAATGCGATTCTTTTGTGCGCGGCTTTGTTGCATCTTCTCCTGCACCTGCAGCTGCATCGGTCCCTTTTTGTTTGGATTTTCGAGGGGCGGGAGTCTCGGGCAAGGCGTCTGAGTTGGAATCAGAGTAGTCCAGGTAATCATCGTCCATTTTGTGTTGATGCGTATTGTCCAGAGCTCGGCTGGTATGAATTGGGCGGGCTCTGTGAATTGACGAGGCGTGTTTGACGTGTTTGTTTGGTGGGACCGGACAACAACAATAGTGGGGTGCTCATGTCACGTGTGTGTTTACGTGGGCGGCGCTTGGACCCGTTGATTGGAGATTGGAGAGGCTGGAAATACCAACCTCCTCCCTTTCTGGAATTGACGACAATATTGACATAACGACGACTCCACTGCTGTAAACACAAACAGCATTGTTGTCCACGCATCATCCGATATTCTACCACATCAATTGTCCGCCCGCTAACTGTTGCGCTCCAAACGGCCGTTGCTCGGTGGACTGTTGTTGTTGTGGTTGTACCTATCCTTACGCCCTGCGCGCCTCATATTCGACTTCACTTACCTATTCACACCCGCATTCACCTCGACTTTGATCTGGGGCCTTCACCATGGATAGACTTCGGACTCCAAGTCCTCCCCGACGGTTGCGCACGCCGCCTGCTCCCAAATGGGGAGGGGACTACGAGCCTTACTCTCCGCGTCGATCGTCTCGTGTGGCCGCCCAGCAAAACAATCACCTTCACTTGGAGTCGACACCTACGCGCACTCACGCGCGCGCCGTTCGCCGCGACGTCACCCCCACGAGCTCTAGAAAATCGCTCGCCCCGCCCTCCTCCTCTCTCACTTTGTCTCCTCCATCTTCGCCCGTTTCTCCCGCCAAGTCTTCCACGCGCCCTAAAGAATCCGCGACCGAAGCAAACCCAGACGCAGAGGACTTGGACTTGGATCAAATTGCTGCGCCTACGCCTGCTCGTCGCTTTCTGTCGCAACAATCTTCCTTGCTTACCCCGGCAAAAACCCCGCGCAAGCTTGCTCTCAAACCGCAAGAGTCTTTGGGCTCCACCGCGCGCGTCCTGTTCCCTAACCGCCCTGTAACCGTCGAGGACGCCTTGCCAACCCCGCGCAAGGCCCGCAAGACCACAGCGTTCACACTAGAGAGCTTTGCAGAGCAAATGGAGGAGGACAACCCCAAGATCCAGATCTACACCGACTCCAAGGAGCGCGTGCCCACCCTCGACAACGACGAAGACAATCCCTTCATCACTAAGAAAGGCAAAGGCAAAGCCAAGGCTGTTCCGCAGAAGCCCCGCAAACAAGATTCCGAGAGTCAGAAGCTATTCGAAGCAACCAAGCGCGACGAAGGCGTGGTCTTCACCTTGTAGGTTGCCCAGACAATCTACCAACCACTGATCAATGCTAACAAAATGCAGCAAGGGCAAGAAAATCTTCCGCAAGTTCCATGATGGTCCGCCCTCCAATGCTTCTGAAGGCGAGTTTCGGGCGTTTGAGGAGACCGAAACTCGTCAACGGGCTGGTGCCACCGCTGCTGGCCGCATCACCCGCTCTTCTATCAAACCGCGCCTTCTGTTCAAAGAGGAGATTGCCCAGCAAAAGCGAGAGAGAGGCGAGGAGACTGAAGAGGAGACTGTCAGCGATAACGAGCCTCAAGTAGCCACTCCCAGCCGCAAGGCGAAGAGTGCTGCTGCCGCCCCCGCCGTACCTCTCCCGCAAACTGCAACTCCTCCACCTACCAAGCGCGTGACGCGTCGTAAGATCAACCCAGGAATCCCCAATCTCTCTAGACTAACAATCTCAGAAATCTCGTTCGAGTCGTGGAGCCGCGTCAAATCGTCTTCCCGTGGAGATACTGCTGGCAGGGGCAAGAAGCGCAGTGGTCCTCCTTTGGAGAGCTCCACCGACAAGCGCGCTCGCAGCGAGCAATCTACTCCTTCCGTCCACTCCACCATGTCCCTTGACACTGCTTAGAATGGCAGACAGATGGTGCATCAGGAGTTCGGTTTGCATTATTTAGTCTGGGTTCAAATTGCCGGCGTTCTGGTATCCAACGATTACGATTGCATGACAGCATAGCTTCGGTTGATACTTACTGCATTGTAATACGAGAAGGGCGAAGTTAGTTTTGGGTTTTTGCCCTGGCGTGTAAGCTCATTGCTTGCGGGATACCCTTCTGTAATCATCTTTGTCTTCCAGCCGGTCCGCATCTCGAATGCCTTTGTGTTTGTTTGTTTCTTTATGACTGACTTTTTGCAAGTATGATGCTGTTGCCAGCATATTACTGGCTGTCTGTCCTACCCTCTGATATTGTACGCCTGACTCTGGACTCTAGACCTGATGTGTCTGATAAGGTTTTGATGGGATTGCACGACGTTTGTGGTCTCAACGAAACGCTTCTTTTGGGGAGCTTGGAGGAGGGTTGTACAGGAGGTAGGCATTTTCGACTTTTCAAATGGGAAGGAATGGTAAAGGCTTCGCCATGAATAGTCAGCACTTTGCCCCCACACGAGGGAAGCGTCCAAGCATATTTAGCACGGGGGAATAGGTCCCTCTTCAACCAACGAATGAAATCTTAGATAAAAAGATCAAAACAAACACGATCCATCATAACCATGTGCCCATGACCATGTGATGCATAGACGAAACGTTTACTTCCACATGCACAATACTCTCCTCCCCCACGCCCCCTACCTAAACCAACCCACCATCACCGTCGTCCAAGATCAATATCCAAAACCTTCACCATATCCCCCTCATCCCCTCCATCCTCCTCTTCCTCTTCCCCTCCAAAGAAAAAAGGCCGCACACCCTTCTCCACAACGCCCCCAAACAACCCCCCAACCAACCCCTTCAACTCCTCCCCCGTCTGCCTAAAATCCGGAAACGCATTAACCTCCAGCAACCACGTCCTCACCTCCACCTCCCCCTCGCCCTCCACCTTCTCCAGCGAAACCATAAAATCCAGCCCAAAAACCTCAAACGAGTTCGGCAGGGGTTGGAAGTGTATACTCATCCCCCTCGCGGCAGCTTCGAACGTCTCGCCTGTGATGGCGCAGATTTGGGAGAAGACTTGGTGTTTCCAGGTTGATTCTTGTTTGACTTTGAGGGTGGGTGCGTTGTTATCGTCCGAGGCGAAGGAAGGTTGTGCAGGGAGCGCATCAGGAAGAGACCAGAACAACCCTACGGATCCGTCTCGTGCATTCGGGTCTTGGAGACATGTGTTTGTGAGGTGTGCTTGCATGTCTTCGTCTGAGAAGTTTGACGTGGAGGAGGAGGACGATGGGGAGACGTATGGCCGCGCGGCGAAGAGCGCGAGCATCGGGCGGTAGATGTAGATTTTCAACGCGCCGGTTGCGAGGATGTAGGTTCTTATGTGGAATTTGCGGAGTTCGGAGGGGGAAGGGGAAGGGGAGGGAGATGGTGGGGGTAAGAGGAGGGGAGGGTGGATGTAGGGTTGTGCGATGAAGTGGCGGAGTTGGGAGGTTATGATGCCTTTCCCGTCATCGTTTTGCTTCTCTGTGGTGTCGTTGTCGTCGTCACTTCTCGCGTCTTGTTCGTCTTCGTCTTCGTCTTCCTCGTCGGAAGACTCAGGATCCCACTCCTCGAAAATGGCAACGAGTTCTTCTTCACTGCTGAACAGTCTAATCCCCTGGCCCCGCTCGCTCATTCCGGGTTTCAAAATCCACCATTCCTTTTCCGCACCCTCTTGCTCGCTTCTCGCCCAGCTCTCCTTCAACTCCCATGCCTCGACAAGCGCGTCGTCTAGGAACTCGGCATAGTCGACTTCGAACTCTACACTCGGCTTCACGTGCTTGCTCAAGATGCTCGTGGGGTGCTTGACGAGCCAGTTCGCGATCGTCGTGCTCAGGTAGTGCTTGCGGATCAGCGCTTTACGGATTACGTAGGCGTTGGTGAGCGAGGTGGTCGGGTGCGAGAGCTGGTGGGTGAAGTCGAGGGATTCGTATTGTTGGATTTGGAGGACGGGTGTGGTGGGTGTGGGGAGGGAGGAGAGGGAGGGGATGAGGGTGTAGGAGTCTTTGGGGAGGTGGGTTTGGAGGGCTGAGAGGAGGAGCGGTTGTACGTAGGGGTCTTCGTAGTCGATTAGGGCGTAGAGTTTCGGGGGTGGGGTGGTGGTTCTGTCTGTGGTGGATGACATGATGGGTGTGGTTGTTGGTACAGGGCTTTTCCACCTTTTGTTCTTAGGTTTCTTTCTTCTGTAGGTGACTGGATCCAAATGTTTATTTGACAGCTGATTTCCAAGCTCTTTCTATTTGTTGCTTATTCGTTCATGTGCATGCATAGGTATCAGGAAAATTGATAATATCTCGTGACTACCATAGTCCGGTGGAGTAATGGCGAATGGCAGTAATAAAGCGCAAGGTCGCGTCACATCAATAGCGGAGGTTGAGTACCGAAACAGTATTGCAAAAAAGAAAGAAAAGAATCTCTGAATATCTTCGCGGTCGTGTATAATAGGAAAGCTCTTTGGAGTGGAAGGCATACAGCCCGAAAAGTGAAATACCAGATACTGGACTCGCTTAACCAACCAATGGCAGCGGTGTAAGGAAACTCCCTAGAGTCCGATCCCCAAGGCCCAAGTCAACTCCAACATGTTTTCCGCCTCGTTTTACTAGAACAAATGAAAAAGAGAATAGTGGATATCATAGAGAATCAAACAACTTCCAAATCATCGTCATCATCGTCGTCCATGGCAGCAATCAGTCCCACATCAAGCGTTCCTAAGCTGTCTCGTCCAGGCTCTCGAATGCCCTTTTCTGGCAGCAATAGGCGCGCCTTCTTCTTCGCTGGACTAACTCCTCGAGTACCGCGAGACAATATTCCGTCATAATTTTTCGTGGGAGACAACAAAAGACCTCGCTTCGATGCGCCTCCCCAACCGATCGGTTCGCTCGATGCCGCTGATTTACCAGACAAATCACGTTTGCGCTTCGTCGAAGCTAAGGAAACATCCTCTGCTTTCCGATCGAGAAGACCTCGGAAGTCAATTTCAGTCGACTTCGCTTTGCCAGGGTCGTCTGTTGTTGTCGATACCGACTTTTGCAGTCCAGCGGGAGCGCCTTTGTGCCTCATATAATCACTCCCTGCGCCACTGCCCATTTCTCCCAGTTTTCTGGCAAGCTCTCTTTCCTTCTCTTTGTCTGCTAGTTGTTTTCGATGCCGCTCTGCTCTCTGGGTCTGATCCCACGGTTGCTCGTCTTGATCCAGCAGTCTGGCAGCACCACCAGCTCCCGGTACAATGTACATAGTCTCGTGAAGCATCGAGTCGTGATATTTGCCTTCTCTCTTGAGATCGTCGCCCTTGGGACCGCCCCTGCCAGGTCCAAACATGCCGCCTTTGCCAGTGCCATTTATGCCTTTACCAAATCCGGTCATTGTATTGATCTCCATACGCCCTCGCTTGGTCCTCTCCACTTGTAGTTCGATATGGAAATCGCAGAATTCTGTCTTTCGCGAATCAATCCACGATCCACACTCCTTGCCGTCTTTCCGCATTGCGTGGCAAAAGTCCAAATCCCGAGCGGTGCCAATTTCCAACACCGTGTCATCGGAACTTGTGAGTTTTAGCGAGAACTTTCCGGTATCGCGAACCCTGGGAGGCATGATGTCGGGGTTGAGCACAGCGATCAGTGTACCTACTGTGAGCTTCCAGAATTGGGAAAACCCGGTATCAAAGAGGAAAAGGTCAAGTTCCCATTTCAAATCTACAAGCTTGATGACCATGAACTTGTTTGTTTTGTGCACGTCCGTATCTTGATTGCTGGTCGACCGTTCCTGCACTGTGTTTTTTGGCGTCATAGGCTCCGACTTTGAAGCAATCACTCCCATGACGACGTAATCATTTTCCATGTCCGGTGGATCATAGCTTGGTGCTTTGACAGTCTTCAGGAGTTGTGGTATCGTCAACACGGTTTTACCTTCCAACGTTCGCGCAACCACATTGTGCTGCATGTCACGGGATTTGAGGTGAAGACCCGAAAAAGACTCGAAACTAGGCGCATCTGTACTGTTATCGCGGTCGGCAATCTCAGCATATCTGGCAGCAGTTTTCGTCAGGCCGAAGGCAGATGAGGGTCGGGAAACATTCGCTGATGTCCGCGAGGTGTCCGTTCGCTGAGAAAGATTTGACTCTGGCCGCGACATTGCGGCACTTCGAAGTTCAGTGATCGAACGAGACCGCGTTCTTTCTGTGCTTGCCATTGACGAGGCTGCTGTACTTTGTGAGTTTCTTCCAGTGCTGAGAGCAGATGCCGCTCGCGATGTTGGGCGATCCTTCAAATCTTCAATGTTTTGCAATCCAAAACCCCGGCTCCTGCTGTTCGCGATTCTGGTTTGCTTTTCATCTCGCTCTTTCTCCTGGTCCCTGCTCTCTGCTAGCCGCTCACTGAACGATTTCCCTCTCGGTGCCTCTGTATCTCGGGTGGAGCTGGCTCGCGATGCAGCTTTCAGCCGCGCGGTCAGGTTGCTAGCTCTTTTCAGACTGACATCTTGTGCCCTCAGCCCTTTATCTATACCCAACAACACTCTTGCCGGGCTTTTCTGCTCCTCTTGCGGCCGACTACGTCTAATTGGTGAAACGGGAACTTGAACTTCGGACTGCGGCCTGGGTAAATCCACTTTTCGCGAGCTTAATGATGTGCCTGGTCGCGACGAAACACTGCTGCTATTGTCCCCCTCGGCGGTTTTTCGCGCCTTGTTCTGAAGCTTCTTCAGCTTCAACTTGGCTTGTATAGCCTCAAGCTTCAACTGCAATATCTCCTCATCTTCCTCTTCGTCGTCGTCGTCGTCTTCTTCACCCTCTTCCTCCTCTCTGTCGAGTTGTGCTCGAGACAAAGGCCGGCGCTTCGCGGGCGACGGTGAACCGGGGCTACGTTGGCGGCGTTGTTGTTCGTATTTGCGACGACCTGATGGCGAGCTCAAAAGCGCTTCGTGGGGGGATTTTGGCGGCCAGTTCTGCGGAGGGTTTTGCGCTGATGTGGTGTTAGTACTCCTCCCCCAAGATAATGTGCGCTTCGCTCTAGGCCTACCTCTCGCTTTTGGGCTTTCCCTTACAATCATCGTTGCGGAGTGTGCATGTGTTACCGACTTGTTTGCGGGCCCATATCCACGCCAGGGAGGTTCCCGAATAGCGGCGCAGTAAGGATATGGAAAGCGATTGTTGATACTCCAGAGTCCGGTAGTGTGGCTGAAAGAACTTTGCGCTACTTGGCTGTGGAGAGATTGCTGGCTTGAATGCTGCGCACGCTGTTCGCGGGCGTGCGATTAAGGTTAGTCTAACACCGCGGCCTGCCAATCTGAAACGAAGCCGGGGTACGCGCTTTGCCGACGCGTAAACTTAATTGATTGAACTCGACGCGACACTTCACTTCCATCTTCTCCACTGCGCTCTGTATTTTACAGGAATTCGTATTTTCTTTATCGGTACTTGTTTGTTATTAGGTAGTAGGCACCATCGCAAATGGCACGCACACGCTCAAAACCCGCCCCAGCGGCCGCAACCCCCGAAGAACTAGAAAGCACCGCCGAGGTGTCCACAGCAACCACCAAATCAATCCCACCCCGCGATAAAACCCCCCCGAAACTATTCCTTCTTCCCAAAGATACATGCAAAGATTCGCGTATAGTGACATTGGACAATCCTGCAACTGGCGCGCCATCCCGATATTACTTCTGTCCCGAAAAGGGCTTTTACGAGTTCACACGCATAGCGGCGCCTAAGAAAGACTGTAGGAGCTGGCTCATTACTTCAGAGGAAAGTCTGGACAGCAAAGAGACGGGCAATGGATTGGCGACAGACCCAGAGAAGGTCGAGCTTGGGACTGGATACGTGATGCAAGCTGCAAACTTGTTCATTGCCACGCCTATCGACCTCCTGTTTCTCATCTTACCTGTTCTTGCGCCCAAGAACACAAAAGAGACGGACCAGCACTTTTTGGAACTCTTTGACCATCTAGAAGCTCTTTCCACGGCATCTCGACAATGGAAAGCATTGCTTACTCAATACCCCAGTTTGAAGGCAATGATTGAGAAGAAGATGGTAGCGATCTGCGATACAGTCTCAGTGGGAGACGACACCATGTATCGGATATCACAAGAGAAGTTGCTTGCTGTATTGCTCAAGAAGGCAGAGCGCGTATGCAAAAATGGACTGCCGCCATCTCTAGAAAATAAATTTATCAAAACGGCGCTCGAAGTGCCCATCATGAACATCAAACGCGAAGAGAGTAGTCTCACTGTCGTCTCGGAGAACACAGATTCGCAACCCTCAACGACTACGGCCACGTCCACGGCCACGGCCACCGACTCGCAATCTAGTGCAGGAACTACCAGTACGGTTGCGACTAGTGTCATCCATGAGGAGGTCATCAAGGAAGAGCTTGTTGCGGCGCCATCCCTTGTAACCCCTCCCGAAATACCACGACTCCTACGCGTGCGGACTGTTTTTAGATACCTGATATCATCATATCTACCTTCCACCATCCGAACATCTATGCAAACCCTTCTCCAATCTTCCACTCTGGTCGACTTCGCGCCACTTGACACACATCTTGCTGCTGTTGCCAAATTACGTTCTGAAGCCGCCGCGTTGCGCTCCATATCAGACAACATTAGCAGGAAACGGGGATTCGAAGAGGACGATGAGAAAATCGCCGAGCGAGAAGAGAAGAAGCGAAAGAAGGAGGAAGAGGAGAAAAAGAAGAAGACAGAAAGCAGAGGGATCAAGCAGTTGAAGAAGGTGGACACAAGCGGTATGAAAAAGATGAGTGCGTTCTTTACGAAATTGCCGAAGAAGACATGAATAGGACAATCAAGAGTTCGACAAATCGTTCTTTAATGAATTACCAAGGATGTCGCCATGCCTGTTGTCCTATGTCATCTTCACTTCAAATCATATACCCGTTGTAGTATTAGAGTACGTAGCACCCAAACATCATTTATCTGCCATTCACTACAACATCCAAATCTGTTTCTGGGGCATCTCTCACCAATAACTAACACGAATATCTACAGAATCTTAGATATGGTTGCGCTTGAAAGCAGACGTTCACCCCCCCTGTATCCCGTGACATGTGACCTGAGAGAGTCACCAGACCCGAGCAAACGACTGCATCACTGATGCAAACGAGAAACAGAATATCTCGCGACATGAACGTCCTCCTCTGTAACTCATCTGAACGCTCACATTTACTACTCTACGGCTTTGCGGTGGAAATCATGGGGTACCCAACTTTTGAACAGGATACACAGGCATGGCGGTTGCTTGTTTATACATCGTGTTAGTAGCACTTTTCCTCACGCACGCACCTACCTACCTCTAGGCAGCACAACAAACGCCGTCCGCTGGGACGCAGAAAAAACTATTTACTTGCCTCGCACTGACCTCGCTAGCACACTGTCCTCACCAACCAGCAACCATGAACCCTCCCGACAACCCATCTGGGTCATCAAACGCCGACACATTCCCTCCCGTCCCCAACTACAAATGGTTCCAAACCTCAGTTATAGACTCAGGTTTAACCGCCATCCACTCCAAACTCTACAACACTCAACCTGCACCTACCGCTTCTGCTTACACCGCTTCTCATTACAAGAAACTGATGCGCGTCCGCACAAAGGCAATTCAGCTGCCCGCGCACGAGAAGCATATGGCGTCGCGGCTGTTTCCACACGTTCGACCTAGCACTATGACAATCATAGTCGGCGGCGCCTTGCCGTTCGCAAATAACAGCAGCCGCAATGCTGGTAGCCGCAAATACCACGTGCCAATCGAGTTGTTGTACAAACATACGAGCATCACAGTCTTGACTGCTACTTTCGATTCCTCCTCGTCCTCTTCTGACGATGATGACGACGAGGTTAATACACCGCCAGCTTACCTGACCCTCCCAAAGGTTCTCCCCTCCACATTCCAGAACCTGGTCGACTACATGCACTCCAACATCTACTCCATCAACAAAAACAGCTCAGACTACCATCCCGTTCAGTCTCACATGCGCGCCTATCTTCTCGGGGTCCGAATCGGTGCTACGTCTTTCGCCAATGCAGCCCTTCGCTCACTCTGCAAAGTGATCAAACCAGGGCCACGCTTGACCTACAGCCCAATAACGCGCCGGCATAACGTGGGCATCGCCACAGCGTCGTTCCGCGCAGCAGATGTAGAGTTTGTTTGCGAAGGCGAGGAAACGAGCGAAGAGGACGTCGCCGTTGCCAAAGCGCGGTTGAAGAACGTCATGTTCGATGCCGCCGCCGCTTGGATGACCATTGCCGAGGTATGTGATCTCAAGAAGAACGGCGGTCATCCCACCGTCGTGTTCGATCCGTGGAAATCTTCTTCTCCTCCTCCGGGACCTTCTTTCACGCCTATCAATCCTCATCCACCTACCCAACCGGCAACCTCGAACCAGAGCGACACCACGTCCGTCACAACCGACCCCATCTCAAAGGAAAACCTCTCGCAAATAACCCCCAATCTCCCCTCTCCCTACCCCCTCCTCCCAAGCCAACAACGCGAACGCGCCCTCTGGACCCACCTCTACACCACCCACGACGACTTCCGCGCCCGTCTACAGAGCTCCTTCAGGGTCCCCGACATGACGCGCCACAACTTATTCAGAGACGAAGAAGACTACGTTAAAGGGATCGTAGTGTGGAAGGAGAATGTCCCGTGCGCGACGCCATTGATTCCACCTCTGAAGCACCAAGATGCTACGATTGAAGACCGAGCCAGGCAGAGCTCTATCAAGAGAGGGCGTAGTTGGTTTTCGAGGAGGAGCCAGCGGGGTAGGAATGTCAGTTCCACCACGACGGGGGCGTCGTCGTCTTCAGAGGGCGGCGCTGCTGGTGCTGGTGCTGCTGGGAGCGTGGTTGCGAGTGTCGAGCAGCCGGTGAGCGAGCCGCCTGGTTTGACGACGGCTACGACGGCGACGGCGACGGATGGTTTGGGAATAGAGGATAGTGGGTGGCCTGACGCGGATGAGGATGATTCGTGGATGATGTATAATGATGCGTGACTTCACTGATGTGTGTACGTCCTTGGAGATGTTTATAGGGTTTTAAGGTCTTGTTATCTTCTTTTTTGACGAGGTTCATCTTTGCCGGTTTTGGTGGTTTTTTTAATGGTAATGTTGGGGGGAATGGGGTTGGGGGGTTGTGTGGCTGATTCGGATTGTGCAGAGATGAACTTTTATGACATGGTAGCGGAGAAACTGCAATGAGACGGAGTTAAGAAAATGAAAGGACCTGATACTTTCTGGGGTATGTTTTGGCTATGCAACGTGCTCTGTACTCTGAATGCGTATGGTACGGTTATAGTTGGAGACATTAAATTGTCGATGGGGTATCACGGAGTAATTCTTTTTGAAGAAAGAAAAGAAAAGGAAAGGAAAATGAGGAAGCACTACTCCGGGTAAGTTTCCCTGTCCAGACAAAATCGCGGATTAAGGCCTGCCGAATAGCTTCGTCAGCATCGTGAGTGGCTATTCATCCGGATTGAAGGTTTAACTCTGCTGCGGTGGTTGAACTCCGGGGGAGGTTTGGATCTATCTTGTATCAAGCCAGGATGATTATTGTAACGTAGTAAGACTATTTGTTAGGATATTGTACCTCGAATTGTGGCAAGCGAAATGCGGTAAGGAACTCGGCTTTTTGGTTCGACAGCGAATTGTATGAGGGCTATACGATTAGATTCGGCGTTTTTTTTGCTGCCTGCGTCGATATCCAGGGTAGCAATACTCTGCGAAGATCAATTTATACTTTTCACGATTAGATCCGATTCATTTGCTCTGCCGCTCCATAACTTCACGCACTACTAATACTTCGTACGCCCTGATAGGGTCGAGGTGGCGCACGCTGAACTGAACGCTCGGCAAAGGTTTTTGGTGCTGGATTGCTAGTAGAGGTGGAGGCATCTAACTCGCGGTGCAATGGAAGGCTCATTTTCGGCATCGCTATAGTCGTCATTCCCTATTTGCAGGCCTGTTTGCCGTGTGTGTGACGTGTCGTCGTCAACGATGTCGCACGGTTCCGCTATAAAGAGGGATAATGCAGGTTTTGACGATGAACGTGTAACTACTGGTTCGGGCCACGGTCAATTCCGACGGCTGCTGAACGAATAATTATTCGTGAGATTTCTTTTGTGTGATGGCAGAGGATAGTATCGCAGGTGGTCTACCGATATCCTGCTCGAGTCGAATCAGGTGGGATCACGTCACAAACAAAGCAAGCACGCCAAGCTCCATTGTCTCCAGTGAAAATGTGAATCACGTCGGTATCGGAAGATCCCGAGCCACAGAGTTGTACCATCACAGGATCCGTACGGAGCGATGGTGAAGTCTGTATAACCGTTGCAGTTCCCTTCGGAAGGAAGCGTTTCCGGGCCGGAAAAACCATTCACCGACCACTATACGTCAGCCATCTCTTAGCTACTTAGTACTTACTTCTCGCTCATACGTGTTCCTATCCGGTGTGATACAATCCCCTCTCACCGCTATGAACTGTCCATCGCGTACAGATACAGATCCACTCCAACCGGAGGGTTGGAACCAAAATCCAAATGCTCTCAACGCCGACACGACAACGAGGGCTGACCTGGATCATATAGCCAGTGCTAGATTACAAAGAAACCACATAATAGCCAGTGCGGATTCGCCCAAAACCAAGATAGACCCTCCTGAAGACTTCGAACCTACGGGAACAGACCGTGAAATCAAGCCGAAAGTCGCCGGTGATCAGTGTGACAATGCGACGAGTGAAGACAAAGGATCTGGAGCCATCGCTGACTCTCCATCTGGTGGCACTGTTCGAGGCTCTAAGAAGACTATAAGTAATTGGCGTATGGTGGTTCCTGCGCTCATCGGAAAAGCATCAAAGGTCCTACTTAAATATGTGAAATTCATTGGACCTGGGTTTATGGTTGCTGTCGCCTACATAGATCCTGGTGGGCATCATCATCTCAAATTCATTGATTGTCAACGAGTGCTAACTTTCAATCTCAGGTAACTATGCGACTGATGTTGCCGCCGGCGCTTCGTTCAAGTTCAAACTCCTTTTCATTGTTTTAATGTCTAACATCTTCGCCATCTTCCTTCAATCCCTATGCATCAAACTAGGTTCCGTCACGGGAATGAACCTTGCTGAGAACTGCAAGGCTCATCTCCCCTTGTGGCTCAATTATGTTCTCTACTTTTTCGGGGAATCCGCAATCATCGCTACTGATATCGCAGAGGTATGTCCAATGCCGGCGAGTAGAATTCTCCCTTGCTAACTTCAACAGGTCATCGGCACTGCCATTGCTCTTAATCTCCTCCTTCATATTCCCCTCGTTGCGGGCTGCGCTATATCTATTGTCGACGTGCTCATTATTCTAGTTTTTTACCAGCCTGCCGGCGCAATGCGCGCTCTAAGAGCATTCGAGTTTTTTGTCATGTTTCTGGTGCTCGGCGTTGTTATCTGTTTTTGTTTCGAACTCACCAAAATCCAAGCTTCCGTAGGAGAGGTTTTCCGCGGATATATACCCTCTTCAACACTAGTCCAGTCGCAGGCGTGAGTGACCCTCTCATCAAGTTGATGTAATTATCTACTCACAATCGCTAGGCTGTATCAGTCGTGCGGTATCCTTGGCGCCACCGTGATGCCTCACAGTCTTTATTTAGGCAGCGGCATTGTCCAACCGCGTCTACGCGAATTCGATGAGATCAATGACTCACCGGAGATACATGATACAGACTCTCTAAACAACCAAACCAAGTACAAACCTTCTTTAGCTGCCATTAAGTCATGTATGTCATACAGCATTGTTGAACTAGCCATATCTCTCTTTACCTTCGCCCTTTTTGTCAACAGCTCCATCCTCATCGTTGCTGGGGCATCCCTCTACGGTCTTCCGGAGGCCGATGACGCAGATCTCTTCTCGATCCACAGCCTCCTTTCCCGTTCAATCGCGCCTGTTGCGGGTACTTTGTTTGCATTGGCTTTGCTACTATCGGGTACTTCGGCGGGCATTGTTTGCACAATTTCTGGTCAAATGATTTCGGAAGGCCAGCTCAACTGGTCACTCAAACCATGGCTCCGTCGCCTTATCACCCGTTCAATTAGCATCACACCCAGCATCATCATTGCTGGCGCAGCCGGCCGAGAGGGACTTGGAAAAGCCCTCGCCGGCTCCCAGGTGGCGCTGAGCGTCATCTTACCCTTTGTCAGCGCTCCCTTACTTTGGTTCACCTGTCGTGGAAAGTACATGAAAGTGGCTGTCCGCGAACCAGTCGAGGCTGCAGACGAGGGAGAAAGGCATGTACAGATGAGAAACGGCTGGATTACAACCATTTTTGCGATTCTGATATGGGGTGTCATTGTGATTATGAACGTAGCACTTTTGGTGCTCGTTGGCATAGGTGTTGCGTAATTGCGCACTAAAAGTCTCTGAAGGGCTAAAACAACGGGGTGAAGTACAGTAAGGGTCCAGGATCAGAATGTGAGTTTGGATGAAGCACTGCAAATCTCGAGAAAGTAAGTTTTTGGCTAGGAATTGTTTATGCATTGAAGGCGGCAATGCAATTCTGGCAACTTATGGTGGAAGTGTATGAAAGAGACATTGAAAGCTATCAAATTATATCAGAGTGATCTCCATCTGTTCTCCGTGAATGTGTTTTCTGACGCTGGGGATCGGATCATACTTGGGTATTGTGTCAGCAACGTAACCGTCCCCAATCACTTGATATCCATCTTCCTTGAGCCTAAGAAACAATGCTTTGTTTGTTGAATGTTTCGGATTCAGGGAATATGCATCACCGACTTTTTCTGACGTTGGACGGAAGATACCATCACCTTCCTGTAAAGTAGTAGGACCAGCGCCCATCATGAGAACATAACGGTCTGGTCCAAGTGCCAGCTCGCTAAGGAAAAACCGATGTGTAGAAACAGCATTGTGTAGGTGTCGTGCCCATTGCTTTCCAGATGGATTATTCGTAGGCATTTTCTGCGAGTACCACCTTCTAAACGCGCCGTAATGATCACTTAAGTTACCATCTTCATCTTTCATCTTATAGTCTGCGGTGAGACTGCCTAGTATGAATTCCGGTGCAAGGTTGTGTACGTGATTCCTAATCTTCTTCAACCTCCTAGATTTATACAGAGTTTTATTGTACCATTCTTTGAGCTTCTGGACGGTCCTCTCAATGCTGTTCTCTCCTGATGGGATA
The DNA here is from genome assembly GCA_023627715.1 of Periconia sp. R9002. NCBI lineage: Eukaryota > Fungi > Ascomycota > Dothideomycetes > Pleosporales > Periconiaceae > Periconia > Periconia sp. R9002. Next base: position 214,808 of record JAMAHW010000025.1, on the reverse strand, counting down.
TAAACCTCTTGAACACGAAGATGGCTTCGTGTCTTGAGAGCGGGAGGTGCAATGCCTGGAATAGGAAGCTCCACCTCTTCAACCTTCCAAGAATAGGACGTAATGTTGAGTTTGAGCTTTCCACCAATCCACTGGGGTTTTTCTAACATTTCAAAATCACCAGTGTCCTCGTATAGAACGGTTTCCCACAGAGGAGGGCAGCGAAAGTCTGGTATCCAGCTACCAAGGCCGTTGTCCTCTTTACTCGGTTGGTAAGCTGCGGCTAAAGCCAGGGTACGAAAAATGTTCCCAGATTGTATGAGTGCGAGCGCAAGATTGCGGAAGACTTCACCATCTGTTATCTTGTAGTCCGGCACAATCACTGGTAATGGGCTTTCAGTTCTCGTCGATGGTGGTACGGCTGAAACATGGACATCGGTTGCCAAGCCTGCAAGAGCGTATATTTTATCCTTAGCTTCTCCGCATTGCAGATCGCAGAAGGAATGTAATAGGGTGATTAGATCGCAGTGAGTCGTAACTCGATTAGAGTAACACCATGTATGCCAAAGATTGCCATACTGCCGCAACTTGCGACGGACCTGCGCGCTAGAGTCATCTCTCCAGAATTCGGAATCCAGTGCTTCGCAGGCCATGTGAATTGTCGCCCATGGTACTTTCGATCCCCCATAGTGAAAGATAGCATTTTTGTTGAGAACAAGCTCTTGCACGACCCAGCGGCGACTGAACCAAGAAAGTTGGAAAAAGGCCCGAACATGCTTTCCCATATCTAGAAATTCTGGCATCTCTTCGAGGGTCTTATAATCCGAGTAAGCAGAGCCTGGCCTGGTGGACCTCGCCACTAGATCAAGGATGTCGATGGCTTTGTTGTGGCATTCTTCACCTTCCCCGAGCCATATCAAGACTTTCTCAGCGAACCGATAAATTTTGAACATGAGTGGGATCTGAGAGCTTTTCTCTTCACTGTCGGTTTGGTTGATACACACAGCGTCGGCCCACAACTTCCTGGGTTTGAATTTGGACCTAAATCGACGCAAGGCTGAAGAAAGATTTATAGTGATTTTTATGATGGCCCCTTCACAATGGAGGTCCTGGTCTAGTTTTTGATTGCCCCATGTATACGAGATAGCTTGGTAACGTTCAGTTTGGTTTTCGATGTGCCTTCTTTCAAATGAGCACTCGAGTGGGGCATCTACATGCTTAGCTGGCGCCAGTACGAGAAGCCGGATATGTTGCGCTGAGGCAAGTGGCTGGTATTCATAACGCATAGTCGGAAAGTGTGTTAGATGCGACAGAAGGATGTTACATCAAATTCTTCCATGCAAATCGTCGTTTATCGTCCGTTGTCGATCCAACAGGTGAGTATACAAGTCTTGTGAGGCTGAAGTTGGAGAGAGATGCGAGACAGACCCCTGCAGCCTAAATCCTCCTCTCCTCTCCTCTTCTCCGCAGGCATGGTTAATGTTTTCACAGCTTACAAAGTCAGTAGGCACTATGCAATCCGTGGTTGTTAAAGTGTTTATCATCGATTTGAGATCTCGTCAATGATACAGGGAAAATACTACATGAATTGGCTAGGCAACTCGGTATATGTAGTTTCTAGTATTTTGTCACGTGATGAATCTTCATGATTTGATTGAGTTGTAGACCAATTCTCTCTTCTAAGAAGCTAATGTAGATATGAAATAGGACGCTGTATAAGGTCAAACGTTTTTCTTCAACCTTTCAGATTTGGGACGAAGAAAGCTCAGAACGCGCCTCCAGCGATCCTCATTTTACCGCTATCTTGGGCCGAAGTTTTGGCCAGGTTAAATTGACATGTGCTGTGGCGTGCTATTGGCTGCTAAAGGCGTCATCACGAAATAGATCCTGATGTTACTATCTAAGATCAAATCGCCCTGCATACATCTGTAGAGAGCATTTTTAGTAAACTGCAGTAAAAAAATATTCTATGCCAATTATCGTTCCCTGAATTTTTCCTACACGCTATTCATATTCGTTTAGCCTCGGTTTGAAATCTCTGGATCTACCATACGCACTGAATAAGAAAATTACGGAGGAGATAGATATGTCCCTCAAACAATATTTGCAGATGGCCTACAATGAAATTGGCTTGACCTCAGAAACTGAGCTTGGTGCGATCCAGGCATTGACTGGCACTCTCCAATCTGGCAGCGAGAATCTCCTCCTCGTATACGCGGGCTCGTTTAATCCTCCGCATCGAGGGCACATAGACGCTCTTTTATCGGGGCTAAGACCAGAGGTAGCAGCAGTCGCAATCGTCATCCTCCCTAGTGAAGATTGGCACTTAAGAAACAAAATATCGAAAAGTTGTCCGGAGTTCTTCCTTTCACAAACCCGCAGAGCGGCGCTTTGGGGCGCCATTCCGTCGGTACCGAAAGAGAGAGTGTGGGTATGGACTACCACCTGGTACCCCTTCAAACCAGTCACTGAAGCTTTACTTCGGCTTACCAACGCGGACGGGTTCAAGCTTTCAATTGCTCGATTGGTTGGACCCGATAACTTGAATGTAGAAGATCCTCTCAACATCATGCCTATCGCATTTCCTGGCGCCATGTTCACAAACAGAGCCAGACATATTGCTTCCCACTTTCTTCCGGATGGTCGGCCGGTATTGTGGAACGGCTTCGGAGAATGGTCACACAATACGCGTGATTGTGGAGATGGTGAGTAAATACTGTGCCTCGTAGTTACGCCTCGTAGTTACGCCTCTCTAATACAGCTGACCTTTGTTGCCTAGATGCCAAGGAAGTGGACGAAGCCGAGGTCGTGCTGTGGACGTGTACAGGTACTGATGACAGTAACCCCCCAAAGCGAGGTTACTATCTGAAATACCCGAAGACTGTTTCTGATGACATTAGCTCGTCGAAGCTGCGACAGACAATCATCCAAAATCACGGTCTAGATGAAGCAAGTCTCAAGAATCTTAGTATTCCAGCTCTTTTGGATCTCTTGGAACCTATCTTACGGGAAATTTGAAACCCACATCCGTACATAATTTTAAAAGTGCGTATCTACAGTCATATCGGCATGCTTATATCTGTGTACATCCCCAGCGAGGCCGTTCTTCTGATGATTTGCCTGTGTCAATATCGAGTATTACAATAATCTGCAATGATTTTTTTGATCTTTTGGTTTGACGATTACTTATAGCCCATAAACAGTATAATATGCGCAGGTTTATTACTGTATTAACTACACAAGCTAGGGTTCTGTCTCAATACGCCAGATACTGTGTTTCTTTGCACTAACCTACAAATCCCCTAATTGAAAAAACAATAAAAGGTGGCCTACCACGACCCACTCCCACTATCGGCAACTCGAATATCCTCCGCATCAATCGGTATAGCCGGGTGTAAGATCGTGCTGGAATCATCGTTCCAAAGATAGTACTGTAGATTGATCCTATTCATAGATTAGATGAAGCCTGGGAATCATGTTGAGGATTGTGAGCCTATTGTTTGCAGTAAAGCTTCTTGGCAGCATGCAATTATCTTCCATCGCGTTCGTTAGAGCCCTTCCTGTCCACGGATAGCGAAATTATGTGTTCAGTCCTATAGATAAAACTTCCGCGTCCTGGTATCAGCAAGAAAGCTTCAGGTCGAGATGGCTTGGCACTCAAAGTCCGATCAGATGCCTGCAACCACACTTTGATTTGTGATAAGGCAAATACTATTTCTGTCGAGTAATTTAACCGGTGGCGCAGTCGCTTTATTACCAGACATGCATGAATATGCAGATTTCGTTGCGACCTGATTGCATTTCTTTGTTGTCTCACCCAACATCATGAACTACGCCGCCCCCTCCTCGTTCTCCCTCGACCAGCGGTGTGTGTCTCTGCATGAACGAGGCGGGTTGAACACATTCGCATAATCGATTCCGTTAATAACCGAAGCCCGTTGTAGACATTGCGAATTGGCAGGATATGCTAAGGAATTAAAAGAAATGCATTAGAAGTCATAATAAGTTATCACTCAAAGGAATCATCATTCTTACTTTCCCAATCTTCTTTTAAATGACCATGCCGAAGCTTTCAGCCCCCAACTAAGGTAGAGCGCAAGCTTTGTTAGGAAGCAGCGTTATCTTTCTTGTTCTACCATTTCCATTTGTTTTCATGCGATTGTGGGCAATATGGATCAAGTACTAACGATTACTTTTCTCTATTTGCTTTGTTCGGTTTCCTTCTATTCACCAACATTCAGAAAGCTTACTTCTAAAAAGATACTTACTTCTGGATATAACGCTACGATAATGATCGGAACGTCATTTCAATATAAGAGTATGAGGTAGATATTCAATTGATATATATATAGCCTTTATCAAAAGTGGCTATGGAAAGCACATATGGACTCTGAGTGTAATTGAAATAATGACGTACGTGGAGGTATGATATTTCGCAGTGATTGACTGATGACTGCTCATTGTTTCTTCAGCTGTCCGTTGCTGGCACAATTTTATGGCGAACACCAAATTCCTTAGTCAAGCTTTCCGTGTTGCATTGTAAAAACACCGGTATTTGACTTCCAAAGCCGCCCCACTGTCTTTGGCATCTACGGAAAGGGGACTTTGACATTGCTGTATTGGTCATCTACGGTTATTACCACACTCATGACTTGCCGTTCATTTGCCTTGAATTAGAATAAGACTATTACGGGAACTTGTGGCGACCTCAGAACCTACGACCTGTCGACTGGAATCTGCAATCTACTTATCTATGTTATTATTGTAGCTTTGTCACTTCCAGTACTATCTTCACTACAGATGCCTAGAAATCGGAAAGATTCTGTTATTGCGAGATTCAGTCTTGGAGAAATGTAATTCTACAACGATACTCCTCGCACAAGATCACTGACTGACTCTCTAAAATAATATGCATCATTTCGTTTGTCAGAGTCGTTGCAATCGCCAGGCTCGAATTCGATGATCTGATGTATGATGTCGTCCTAGATAACACTATGACGTCTTGGGAACCCACTCTAGGAGTCGTAAATGCTTACCTACCATTACTGCAGCCCGATGTTAATTGACTGAGCAACAGCAAAGTTCTATCATGGATCAAAACTTTCGGTACAACAGAACCTTCCGAAAGAATCATAACTGCAAGGGACAGACTCATTCTAGATCTTTGCCCACTCACTAAATTCCAAACTACTCAAAGAAGTTTCAGCAGCACCATAAGGGAGTCTTGAGGGAGCATGAACACATTGGCATGTTGCATATTTGCGGCGGCGTCGCAGTTGGGTCGGGAAGGGTATGCACTGGAAATGACTGGATTTGGGATGCTTGCTAATTCACCAATAAGATCAATTACGTTCTTTAGCTCATGAATTGTATGCGATAAGAGCCACAATGTGATGAAAAAGGCTGCAGCTGCAGCAACATACAACGAAGAGCTCGACCGCCGGGGATGCTAAGTGTTGGTATTACGGCGCGGTCCGCACGTTTATTACGGACAAGTCACATATGCGTTGGCAGGCGTTTTCCTATTGAGAAAGGCACACACACTTGCTCTTTTTGTGGTGACACCCACTATCGAGGAAAATTGCCAAGAATCTGAGCGGTTCAGTTGAGTATTTATTGGGGACATTCCCCTTCTCTGAAACGAACACCTTCATTGCTTGCATCAAATACAACCCCCTCTTAATTTCATAACCTCTTTCATTATGTCCAAGCCAACAATCGTTTGCGTTCCCGGGGCCTGGCATTCCCCCGAGATCTACGCCAAAACGCTCAGTATCCTAACGGGACATGGCTATCCAACCATCGGCCTGCCACTGCCTTCTGTTGGCGCAGTCCCTCCCCTAACGAACTTCGACCGGGATGTGAAAGAAATCCGTGACTGTCTCACCAAGTTGGTTGTTGAAGAAGAGAAAGAAGTTGTCCTTGTTACGCACTCATATACAGGAATGCCAGGGGCTGAAGCACCGGTCGGGCTAGGGAAGAAAGACCGTGAAGCTGCTAACAAAAGAGGTGGTGTGATTCGACTCGTTTTTATTATGGCGTATGCGGTGCCAGAGGGCTTTCAACCGACGGCGGGAGGAGCGCAATTTCCTGACTGGATGAAAGTCGACACGGAGGTAAGCTTACGCGCGTTAATTATACTTCTCCTCAGAAGTCTAACGGTCATAAGCATGGCATCGCCACGGTAGCCCCTGAGGATGCAAAGAGAATTTTTTATAACGACTTGTCTTCTGAGGAAGGGGATCTATGGGCTTCCAAGCTATCCTATCAGAGCATTGGTGTTTTCACCAGTACGACCTCGTATGCAGCATGGCGCTACATTCCATCAACATACGTGATTGGCACGGAAGACAAGACAACTTTCACCCCTGAACTAGTCAAGTCTATGATTGACACTGCGAAGAAAATCGAGCCAACTGCTTTTGACGTAATTGAGCGATGTGATGCGGGACACTGTCTTATGATTAGTCACCCTGAGTGGCTAGCCGATGTTTTGAGGCGCGCAGCGGGTGAAAGTTTGTGATCCAGCTCGGACTTTGGGGTATTAATTTGTTTAGTTTGCAATTTTAACCGCTGTTTTCATAATGAGGCTGATAATTTGAAATACAATTATATATACAGAGATACACGTGATTGGTATCACGTGTGTGCGTATTCACGCAAACACTTGGAAGTAGTGCTAAGTAAGACAGTGCTAGGTATCCAACAGCGACCGGGTCAAAATTTGTTCTCAAAAGCCAACCTTCCCACCATGTCAACGTCTTCAGTACCCGCCAATGCCGTGCGCCTCGCTAAGATCATCATATTGATGGTGTGCCAACAGATTCTACACCGGTTGGAGGATACAAATAGGGAGAAATCACGAATGATAACACATCTTTTGGTAGAGTGGCCCAATATAGACGCCAGCAGCGGTGATTTAATTACGTCAAATACTACCTGACTGATAAAACACGTACGAATATGTGTGAGTCTAAGTGGGGCATGAACCCAACCTCATCCTGATATAATAATAGATAATGGAAATTCGACCACATAAAATACCGTGACAATATTCATCAACATTGTTTTTAAAACGACAATTTTCTGTTCGATGTCGGGCCTATATGCAATCGATTTTTTTCCCTAAAGATCATGCAGAAGGGTCTCAGAGAAGCTAGTTCCGGGATTAATGATGTAAATCTATCTGGGCTGGCGAACCCTGATACCTCGTCATTAATGATTCTTTCTATACACATTTCCTACATGCGCCAGGCGTATCGCCTGCAAGCAACCAGAACTCCACTAGCAGTGGAGGCCGTACCTTTCCTAATTAAGCACGAGATGGATGTAACAAATTGGACTTTGTCGTATGTCACCTATCGTACAGACATTCAACCAGGAGATGAATTTGCCAACATTCCTAACGACATGTACCTGGTGTGACAAGTATATGAAGCAGCGCTGATTCTCACAGGCGAAAACATGATTCTTTCGGGTCACGAGGAAAGTCACTGCGATGTAAGCGCGATAGATAATCAGTGGTGGACGTTTCTTCACCTGCCAGCTGCTGCGTTCCGTGACGACGTTCCCGGACTTCGTCTCAACGAATATCGGGATCTCAAACCGAACATAAGATGGTATTTGGTACATCTTCCATTGAGCGTTTGATCGATGGCAGCGCTGAACCTGATTGTACCTCATCCCGCGCACATGGTGTACAATTACAATTAAGAAGGGAAAAAGCGATTTTATCACACATAAAATACAAGTCAGAGATATGTATGGTGTCAGCGTGTATAACCCTTGCGCTTAATGTAAAGTTTTTTGGCGAACAGTCAGATACGAAGTATCGCGGCGAAAAGAAACAGTTTATTGATTTACGGAGAGTGCACATCAGATCTTCGCATTTGTTCGGTGGCAGTCCATCCCGTATAAATCTTAATGTAGGTAATAAATTGTTGTCGTTGTTCAGCAGTCGAGGGGCTCTTTGTCAAATGCGGCTGAAAGTATACGAAATACGAAAACCTGAAACATGCTACGTACATCATTAGCCTGCCTCGGCACAAGTGCTACGCAGGGGTCTTACTATTATTCTATTGTCCGGCGCTACACGAATCTCGTAGCCTGTGGGCTTCATTGAATGCGAAATCTTTACGATGACCGGAAATTAGGTCGGCCTTGTTGACTTTCCGGATTCAACGACTACCCCATAGAAATCCCTGCGATAGTCCCACGCGAGTGGCTTGTTCAATGTAAGGTACGAGAAACTTATGCACCGGCAGTGGCGATCATCGCGTAATGACACAAAACGGTGCCACACTGGATTGCTTGTTGTACTTGTGGTGCTGTCAGATTGTATAAGGGAGTAGTCATCGATTCGTATTCGCCAAATACGGCTTGTATATAGTCATGCCCTTCTCCGTCTCCAATATTGCTCACGCAAGCCGAAGTCATTCGTTGATACTATTCCTTCCCGGTTGATTGCAAATTTCACTATCGTTTAACATTATCCATCATGCGCAGCGTCGTCGTTCTTTTCACCTCCGCACTCGTTTTCACGGGCGTCTCCGCAACCCCTACGGAGGCCATTTTTGGCCGCCATGTCGGAGATAAATGTAAAGGCGGCGAGGGTTCAGGTACTTGCCAGAGTACTGGCAACTGCAAAGGAATATCTTATCCAATGAACTGTAAATACGCCTCTTCTCACTGAAGAACGCGCACTTAAGAAAACGAATGCTAAAATGTGTCCAGATTGTCCCAACGACCCGGTTGATGTACAAGTATGTATCATATACGCTACCCACAACTTGGAATGTTGTGCAGCCGGTATACTTACAATGGGCATAGTGTTGCGTTGAAATCTCTTGCAAGCAGAACTCCGGCTTTTGCAGGAGCGTCTCGAACAACGGGTGTTCCGGCGGCAGCTTCGAAGCTGGCTTTTGCCCTGGCGACGACGATATCAAATGCTGCATCAAGGATGAGAAACCTGCTCCGCAAACGCCCGCCCCTCCAACGTCAGGAGGCGGCAATCTCCCTGGTCTAGGAGCCGTTCCATCTAAACATGCGCGAGTGATTGCTTCCAGGGTTCACGCACTAGGTCTGCCTAAGCGTGCCTGTCTCGTCGCAATCGCAACGGCACAGCAAGAGAGCGGGATACGGGTCCTTGCTAATACTGGCATTCCCGCCTCCTATAACTATCCTCACGATGGCGAGGGGCATGATCACGACTCTGTAGGCATCTTCCAACAGCGTCCGGGTTGGGGATCCGTTCAAGATCGCATGGATCCGGTATGTGTGCTTTAACGGACGAGCGTCAGTTTCTCAATTCATCAACATTAACAAATGCGATAGGCAAAGAGTGCAGATTTGTTCCTGAACCGGTTGAAGACTGTCAACAATTGGCAAAGCCTGAGCATTGCACAAGCAGCGCAAAAGGTCCAAGTGTATGCAACCCCAAGCCTATACCCAAAATTGCGATCGTTACTAACCAGCATCCTTCCAGATCGGCTTTCCCCGATGCGTATGCAAAATGGGAAGATCTTGCCACAAAAGTTTGCAATGCAGCATTCTAAACATCCTTGCCAATCCTCAATGCACTATGATGGACAACGTACCACTTATTCTTTCTTGTAATAATTACCTACATATCGAATTCATGACACTCATTCAGAACCTTAACCACAGTTTTCTGATGGCATAACTCAGATCTTGCGAAGCTTTTTTGGAATCAGTGCTCCAACGCCAATTGATATTGATCAATGATACATGAAGTCGCGATGGCTGCAGCATCTTGGACAATATATGAATGACAACCATATGCAATAATGACAGGTATGGCGGCGAAAGCTGCTCTCCTATGCGGATGGCCTGTGCCTGCTACGTTTAGGCACCAACGAAAAAAATATCTTGGCATCCGCCTTACTCAATATATACCCTCTTTGTTGCCGCCTTCGATATTTTTTGAAACACTCACAACTTTATGCTTTCCTCGGTCATCAAAATTCAAGCGAATTATAACCGTTTCTGCTGCAAACATCGAATAAATGCGCCCTCCTTCAATCAATTGACCAGCGTCAACATGCACAACCGATTTGCGTCTCCGTCGGCTAATCAACCTTGTCACTTTCTACGGTTACCAAAGGAGGTACGATGGATTATTTACGAAAACTTAAAGCTTAAGAATCATCGCCACCGACTGCAGCAACCGGCTCGTGTTGTGACGATCAAGAGCAAATACCGCAATGAACAGTTCGAGCTAGGGTCAGAACAACCCAGCAGATTCACCCTCGTGGTCCGAACCATGGAGGCCGTGCGTCTTCTACCCACTTGTCAGAGGATCTATTGGGATGTTTCGCAATTCTTCCAGCGTGAACTTGAAGAATTGCGTTGCAGCCCAGCGCGCTTGCTACTCAACCTACCAGCGCAACGCCAGCCCATCACGGAGATAGGCGGCGGGGCGTGGGTATCCTTTCCGGATGATGATAATGATGACTTTTATGCGATTGGAACCCTCCGATACTTCTTTCCGTTCCTTAAAAAATTGACAGCACCGGTATTCGATTTGGACGCATTTCCTCAGGCCAGAAATGATCCAAAAGTCCGCTCGTGGCTGCTTCAGGTCAAATATCTTCGAACCTATGTTCCCAGATCGATGGAAAAATCAAGTCTCACAAGATCTCAAGCGGCCCGAGCTGATCTGACCGGCTGTTATCTAGAACTCAGGGCAGAAATGAGGGTCAGCAACAATGGGCTTGCAATTCCACGCAGGGTGCTGGACGAGTTTCGACGGATTACATCTTTCAGGATGCATTGTTCGCTTTATGACTATCAGAGCGAAATGAATTCAATGCATACACAACCGCCTGCTACATCTGCGCACCGAACACATCTGCAACTAAGGGCAACGCGGCCTGATATGGTGAAGGAAGGGGACCAACCATTGCAATTTCACCTTGAACACATTGCTCAATCTGATTGGGATCGGCAATGGGAGGATGGTGAGCAGTAGGCAGTGAATTGGGTTGGGTTGTAGTATAGCGATTGATCGGCTTCCTACATCTATTTGTTAGATTGGTCATGCCTACCTATTCCCACCTCAGTGGGTTATGAGACGATGTCAAATCAGATTTAGATATTTCATCGTACCGCAGTACTAAGGGCTATCCCTACCCATACATAAATCATAATTATATGAGACGATGCGATCACGTAGTTCATTGCACTAAACAATGTGTGTTCGAGGTGTTATTCATCGTAATCGTCTTTATGCACAAAATAATCGCGTGAAATTATAGTATAAACAGTCGGCGCCTGGGTTCCGAAAGCGGTGGATGTAAGTAGGTCTCAGTCAGCTGTGTCGTTAGTACTTGGAATTGCCATATTAACAGTTAAATCAGGACAGTGTGCAACTTGAATGCACGGTACAAGAACGTACATATTAAGAATTATGTCTTAGTAGTCTAAGCGATATTATTCCTTTATGCTCTAATTGTCGGTCGTTTGATATTTTATTTCAACAGTTCGTGTCTCCTTGAATATGTGACATATCATTGAATAAATGTCATCTTAACAGAGTGGGAGTCAAATTGACCCTCGGTGTCTTCATCTCCAAGTCTTCACTACTTTTTCTCATCTCCCCTAACTCTAAATCATCTAGTACGCCATGTGTTCTTCCTTGCAACATGCGCTCGATGCTATCTCCACTATCACTCTCACCCCTCTTTGATCGCGGTTTCCAGCTGACTCTGGGATTGGAGCGGACAGGGCTAGGAGTTCTTGGGTACACATTTGTGTTTGCAGAGGCGGGGTTGAGGTACGGGCTTGTGTTACTTGCTCCCTCATGAGATTTTGCTTCCGCCGTAAACAACGACCGCGCCTTATTTGGGTTCGGACTATGCGCATGCGAGTGGTTGGCAGATTGGCTCAAAGTTTTTGAAGCATGTGAGTGGGGGAGGGATTTCTTGGTGCCGCTCTGTCTGCCATGCTGGGAGCCGTATGAAAAGTAGTGGTTAATGCCTTGGCCTACGAAGCGGAACAACGGTCGCCACTTTGCGATTCTGAATCAGCAGATATTCTTTTCCGGAGCTTTGACAGTTTGACTCACAGTTGGCATGCACGCAGCCAGAATACCGACACTACCTTCAGCAGTACTCAAAGCTTGGATGGGAACATTATCCCCTATGAAATACAGGTTAGCTGGTAATAAACATTGAGGACAGGGATGTGGGGCCCTACATGTTGGATCGACCATGTTTATTCCATGCGCCTTCACGAGGCGAACGATAGAGATGATACAGACAACCCCGCCAACAGCGAAAAGGGAGCAAATTGTCCATTTTGCTCGTTTGTTCAGTTGCAGCCCCAATACAACGGGTATAGGGAGGAGGAGAAGAATCCAGTCGGTCACGATATGGATAGAACCAAGAGCCACAATAGCTGTACCAGTTAGTCCCAGGAAATTGAAATTGTTTGAAGTAGAGAGCAAAAAGGACAGAACATACCCAAACCAAAATTTAGACACTTGGGGCTGTCGGGTCCTTCTGTCCATAAGGCGGAAACGGGTATCTATGTTCGAGCATTGTTAGTAAAGAGATCTGAATGATTGGCTTAAACTGTACCCAATAATACGTACACACTGCAAGATATACACCAAGGGCTGAACGATTCCAAGGGCTATGACGAAACCAGCCAGACCTAAAAGCGTAGGTACCCATCCGCGCGTAAGATGAAATATGCGATTATAAAGCGCCAAAATGGAGAGTTTAGTAAAAACAAGAGTGCAACTGTAAAAGGCAGTTGCAGCGAGATTGGTCTAAAGAAAACTGGTTAGAGATGTCCTGGAATTTACAAGGCAGAGCGTACCTTGGACATAGCCGGTCGGTCCGTGACTAAGAGGACATGCCTGCCCATGCCCCATTGGACAGTAACCATGCAAGCTGTGGCATGGCCAGAAAGGAAAATCTAAGAGCCAACGTCAGAATACCAGGAATAAATGTACACGCTATGCGCCCTGTATGTTCGTCATCGCGATCCTCATCGGACATTTCTCTGATGAACAGGGCACAGTCCGTGCTCCCGCATGTCGACGTACACTAAACTGCTTACGACTGCGACCTGTAGATGTCCGATGGACCTCGGCCTGCATCAACTACCTCTACGTAGCCGGAGCAAAGTATTCAAAGGACCAAATGGAAAGGGTCGAACACATACCACTGCTGCAAAGATGAGCCAGTCGTCTGCTAGTAATCTTGCCCCGATTTTGATGCGCGATCCGAAACGTAATGCGACCGATAGGAAACCCAGGACGAGAAAGACTGCTTGTAGAGCCAAGATTGTAGGCCTTCGATCATCATTGATATGCGCCTTCATATACCTGACGAGTTCTGGGGACGGTGCAGGCATCGCTGTCTTGAGGGGTCAAGTTTCGCGCTTGACGGGCGCCGAGTACTGGTCTTTGTATCCCGCTAGTAGAGTATGCCAACGCTTTCGTATGAATGAATTGTGTGCTCTGCACGGGTTTTGAATGAATGACTCCAGCGATTGTATTTTTAGTGTCCGTTTTGGTCAGTACATAGTCGTCAACGGTGAGCGATCAATTTGTCTGCGCCAGAAAGTGTTTTGAAAAAAGTCAAAAGTTGAAGAGAGGTGAAATGCGAAAAATTGGGAGAGTAGAAAGAGCCCAACGAAGGAGCGCGAGCAGCCACTTTTATTGATGCTCGGGGCCGCCGTATAAGGAGGCATCCAAATGAGATAACGGTGTCGACAGTCCGGACCAAGCCTCCAACATGAAGGCTATGGTGTTTTGGAAGGCTAGAGTATAATGGTAGTTCATTTCGGGGATTAAAGTCTCATCGAAGGCTACAGCGAATCTAGAGGCCTGCCTGTTGCGTGTGTAGTCCAGTGACAGATCGCCCAATATCCGGGCCAGAACGATGAGACGGACTCGGGATCGCCAGTCAGTAGGACCATTTCATAGGTAGTTAAGTATACAGCGTATGCGATCGATGTTCGCAAATAAATTTAACTCTCATGGCTATAGATCTTTGCTATTGACATTGAAACAAGCCAGGAATTATCATGCGATATTGAAGGACATGGACTTATGATGCACGAGCCACAGTGTTGGTTTGAAGTTCACAAGTTCACTCAAGCTTCGCAACATCCCTAATTCTCTTCGCTTGAACCATGAGAACTATGGTTCTGAATGTCTAGCTCCGGAAGCATAATGGCGCAAGTGCCTTTTTATACCGAGCCAATAGGAACACAGCGCACTCGACGTTTTCACAAGCTCCTAGGGCCGTAACTTGCTACATTTGACGTTCGGAACATGACAGGTGATCCACATCTCACATCGGGTTAAAGCAATATCTCACACGCAGCGTCTCGATAACAAATAACTGTGTAACGTTTTTGGCGGTACTGTTGGATGCAAGGGGATGTGAAATATAACTGAAACGGCGCAAGAAGTGGTTGCCAATTAATATGCCATAAGATGTGTCAAAATTTTTCGCAATTGTTCTTCACGACTAGAATCTACAATCTTGTCACTTGTCTATAACAGCTAAGCACCTCTCAACTACTTCCTAAATAATATCTCCGAAAAATCAAATTTAGATACATGAACACGGGCAAGAAAACGTATTTGGAAATTTATTCACGAGTCAACGCACTCAAACAGCACAGAATCTCTGTTCTTCCCGAATTGACACCGAATCATTGGACCACGACGTGAAAAAAATGATCAACGTGGAATCACTGTTTTAGACTATGAAGTTGAAAAGTGCTTTGGCGATTCAAACAATATCAATTGTCCCAATAGATAGCCCCATGTGTTAGCAATATCGTATTTGTACAAATCAGATTTTCGAACAAAGAGTGCCACACTCACACTCTCACATTGATGATCGTATTGCTGAGTCAGCGGGTGGGGCTGTGAAAAGCGCCCAGGACGGTGAAATAAAAATCATTGCATTTGAGCGAGCGTTACAATTTTTATTTTAATTTTAATGCTTCACGATTGCATTGTTGCATACAGACCTTGAGAATCTTGAAGCGAGTTTAACAATCTCCTTTTCAAGGAAATGCAACTTCACTTTATTTGAGAATCACTCAAGTGCTCCTCATGCTCGCGCCATCATCCCATTTTTGTAGACATGATTGATCGGCTACAACAGTACCTTTTTTAACCGCTGTGCCGCCAATGGTTCCGGTGTTAGTCGCATGCCAAGGCCTTCCTTATGAACATGCTTGCATTGTGCAATACAAACATCCTATCAGCCGCTTGCGATGCAGACTGACCTTCCAAAATGAGCACGAAGACATCAGTCAGCCCCCTCCACTCCTACACTGGTTCCCCATCAACATGCGCCGATACCAGCTGGCCAAGCACGCCAAGCTTCCACAAAACCCACAATGCTATCTTAGAGTTGACCAGAAATGCAAAAGATATCTGAATATGCCAAGTAGCTGCTTCTATCGGCTAGAAGCTTGATCAACATAATCTCACTTGGTTCTGGCCTTGTCAAAGTACGCCGGTAGCCGTGCCACCTTCCGTTTGAAGCCGTTTATATTGATATTAAATGCACCACCCTAGCCAAAGCGGTCAATCTAGAGCAGGCAGCATTCAGATCCATGCTCTATCGATAAGTTCAAGTCGCAATCGGTATGGAATATGTCGCCACGATTGGAAATTCGTGATGATGTATAAAGGTGGTGGTGCGCGCCATTCACAACTGCTCAGCGGCCCAGAATCACTTCGCCTCCAACAACTACCACCGCAATCATGAGGTTCGTTTCCGTAATTGCCGCCCTCGCGGCAGTGTCAACCGCCAAGGAGATCCCCAAGGACCCCGAACGAGCTGCTGAAGTAGGTAGTTTTCATTCGCCTCTTCTGTCCCCATCCACCCGAAGCAAGAAAATGTGCAAATGTTCATATGCATTGACTAACTTGGCTTTTTAGCTCTATGATTCCGGTGTGATGCACGAGAGAATTATGGCGGATAAAGCTCAGCAATGGGATCAACAGTCGCGTATGGGAGTCTTGAACGCTGTCGGCGCTGCGCAGTTTTCCGAACTTCCTTTCGCGCAGTGCAAGAATGGCAAGGCAGCTCCTCTGGACCCCTTCCAGAGCAATAATGCCAGTACCAAGTTCCGTTGTAATAACGTGAGTAACCTGAGCAATCCAAATGATGGTGTGAAAAATGGATTCTGATGCCTCTAAAGCTCAACCTCCACCACTTCCTTCCCCACACTGACCTCGGCTCCACGGTTGGATTGGGCTCAAGCTCCTGGGGATGGGTCAGTGATGACGGTCGTGAATTCGCTATCATTGCTCAAGGTGATGGTGCCGCTTTTGCAGAGATCACAACTGCTGGAAAGCTCCGATATCTCGGTCGTCTCCCTCAGACTACAGGTGTGTCATGTTGTGTAACTTCCCTCATTGACTTTAGCTAATCTTCTTCCGTGGTACAGGCGTGAACCCCAGCCAATGGCGAGAAATACGAACCTACAAACACTACATTGTCGTTGGTAGCGAGGAGCCCAAGCATGGCATTCAAATTTTCGATCTCAAGAAACTTCTCGATATCGACTATAAGAAAGGTCCGGTCACATTCAGCCCGGACACCGACCTCACGGGTTATTGGAACGATTTGCCTTTGGGACGTGTGCACAATGTCGTCCAAGGGCCTAAGGAGAACAGTTTTTTCTACGTCAATGGTGCCCAGCCCCGAAACAGCAGCTGTCTGTCTGGGCTGATTTTCCTCGACCTTACTGATCCTTCGAAACCCACGAGCCCTGGCTGCGCAAGAGATGATGGATACGTGCACGATGCGCAGTGCTTGATTTACAAGGGACCGCACACGAAGTACCTTGGACGAGAGATTTGCTACGCTTTCAACGAGGATTCCATCACTATCTGTAAGTCATTCATTCCGACTTGAAGTGATCATTTCGTTTGGGAAAGTCTGGATGAGTCATCTATATGCCCATATGAAGACTGACTTGTGCAGATGATGTTACCGATAAGAAATTCCCCGAAACCGTGTCCATTACCTCCTATGAAGGAGCTACGTACACTCATCAAGGATGGGTTCTGGATACGGAGAATCAAGAATGGCTCATATCCGATGATGAATATGATGAAGTTGAGGGTCGTGGTGTTGCCTCCAACGGCCGCCCCGTCACCTTCATTTGGGACATCCGGGACCTCGAGCACCCCAAACAGACGGGATACTATCAAGGGTAAGTGCCTCAGGGAGGAATTTCCGACTACGTGATCATCCCATAATGAATCAAACTGATCCAAAACCACAGAGCTCGTCGTACAATTGACCACAATCACTACGTCTTTGGCAAATACGTTTACCAGAGCAAGTACACTTCCGGTCTGAGCATCCTCGATATTTCTTCTATTCCCTCTGATCCTACAGGTCGCGGTGTAAAGGAGGTGGGATGGTTTGACACCTACCCTGAAGATGACGACCTTGAGGACGGAGGCTCCTTGAAGTTCAGTGGCAGCTGGAGTAACTATGGAGGCTTTCCATCCGGGTTTATCTTGATTAACACAATGGACCGCGGCGCCTTTGTGGTCAAGGCGCAAACTCCTCTTCCTTAGATCATATTATGCAAGAACAATGCAATTTAGTTGCATTGGGATTGCACTTCAAGCAAGTAGAATTCAAAATCAACACAGGACGATAGCCTCTGGACACAGAGTAATCTTTTATCTGAGCACCATGGGGCTTAATTTGTTGAGACATTACACGTGTGGCTTAATACTCTGGTGGCATGTTGCTGATTATGTAGTTGCGATATGAGGATGTGTGAATATTACTAATCACGTGAACCGGATTATCGCTGTTCCGCGGCGACTCACATCACGCTCCCTCCTTTCCTGTATCAAAAGCAAGTGTCCTCGTCATCTGATTCCGATATTTGCATGCTGGACTGATTTGGCAATAATATGTGCTAAGAGTGCTAGAAATGTCGAACAGTTACTGAATGAGGTGGGACAAGTTCACCCACGGTGCGTCAAATTATGATTGGGTATTGGAGAGACTGATGCACCGCTCATAAGTATGTAGAAGTTGATTACCGTCTTTCTATAAATATTCTTCTACCCCAAAAGGTTTAACGTCGTCCTAAGAACAATGTGATTATAGCAAAAATCATGCAGCCAATAACGGTGGCGCCAGAAAAACCTTGCAAGCCCGCCCATCCTCCTTTACGTAAAACGGCGCCCGCGATGGGATTCCCAATAAGCAGTCCAATTCCAGCAGGAACACACTGCATCGTGAACCTCACCCCATAAGCACGTATGTCAGGGCATAGCACTGCTGCAACAATATTAGCGGGCAGCGTAATCATGCCCGAGCTGAAGAATCCGTAAAGAATGCAAAACACGACCACGCCTGCTTCGTTCTCGATGCCGATCCACCCAAAGACGAGTATCGCGGACGCAGCACTTGACATTATGAAAGCTTTGAGTGGCCCTACGCGATCTGCCAGGTATCCAATCCCCTAGTAAGTTTAGCTTTTGCGTCAAATAAGTCTGCAAATCCACTCACCAAGCGTCCAAAAAAGCCGGATGCATTCATGATTGGTAATAAATAAAAGTTGAACTCCCCGGTAATGATTTTCTTATCCGCACAATATAGCTGTATATAGAAAAACGGAACATATAATCCGATATATCCAAAAAAGAATCTGAAGTAAATAGTCAGCTTCATTCAAGCAGGATTGGTCTAGTGCGTAATTAAGATCCTTAAAGGCGATGCTATGTGGTATCTTAATGCAACTTCGCCCGAGGAAAAACTGACCCAATTGCAAAGAGCGTATACTGTGCTTCTCTCCAGACAGACGCATCGAAAATGCGCCGGGCTGCTGGAGGTTTGATGCGTATTCTCGTGGCCAGTACAGGGGGTATCAAGGTGCCGAGGATAACAAACGCCATGATTCTGGTTGACCAGCCAAATCCGCTGCGACCGACGAGCTTGTGAAACATGACTGGGTAAACGATTCCTCCTGTACAATGTTAGCAACTATAATTCATTGCGACGTTGGCGCATACCTATAGTGCTTCCAGTAGACACAATACCCATCGCTAAGCCTCTCCGCTTTGCGAAATACTGCGCGATTATACCAGTAGCAGGTGTGAACAAGCAGCCCATGCCCAAGCCCATCAGAACTCCTTGCGCAAGCACGACTTGCCAATACTGCGTACACAAGCTCGTCATAAACATGCCTAGTACTAGCATCGCGCTGCCTGTCCAAACTAAAGGCTGGACATATCCCCAATCAAGCAAAGGGCCACTATAGAGCGATCCGAGGAGAATGAAGCAAGATTGTACAGTGCCGATCCATGAAATTTGACTGGCTGATGAAGTTCGCAGAATTTCGCGCTCGTAGTATGCTTGGAATGTACCTATAGGAATGTAAATACATATATGCATTGGCGGATCGCGGTGACCTTCTTACCGAACGAGTTCAACAAGCCAAAAGTGTTGAAGAAGACACAAAAGCCCGTCAGACATTGTATCCAAGCCCACAAGCCACCATCTGGAGGAGGAGGTGGCCCTCTATTTTGTTCCTGGTCGATTTCGAATGGCGGGGGGTGTCTAGTCTCGCGAAGTTCGGTCTTAGAGTTGGCAGCCATGGAGTCCATGCTCACCTGCACGGAACTAGCTGTGCTGGAAGCGGGGGGAGACATTTTTGTTCACCCGGAAACGCACATTTATCTAGTAGATACGTAGACTAATGAACGAAGGAAGTCGAGTGTGACAGGTTCAAAGTGACGTGAATGAAACGGACTGAAGAAAAGAAAACGAAAATGGTCGGCGGTAAGAAGACATGCCTGCTCCACAAGCGCATACGCCGCACAGTGAAGCTAAGCATATGATCGACACTCACGGACGCAGAGGCTTAGATTGTTTTATTCGTCAGACCTGCACTGTGCCAGACAGAACCGCCCAGGGGCAAGCATATGCAAAATGTGATATGCCTTGCTACACCACATCTCGTGGAACCGAATGAATGACGAAGGCGGCACTGAAACAGAGGGCATCTCCTTTTGGGGTGTTTCCTCGACAATTGTGGACCCCCCTCGGACAATAAGCGGCTGACACCCAAACAATAGACCTCGGTTCGTCAACTCCATGCTCGTTGTGCCCCTGCCGGTTACCATAGTGCATACGCGCCATATTTTCGGGGATAAACCAGCGGCGATCAGATAGAATCATTTGGCATGTACATATGCGAGGAGATCAATTTGTACAAGTCCTACCTTTTGGGTAAAACACAAAGTAGGCACGTGGCAGGGACGAGCTGGCACAGTTTTTACGGCATTGCCAGCACTGCCACGTGCCTGCCTACGTGTATACCGAGTGCACTTCGGTGTTTTTCACAACGCGGTTCAAGATAGATGCCCATATAGCCTTCCACAGAACCAACAATCTACAAGTACACCCAAAACATTCTTTCTGCTTGACGCAAAATAAATCTTGACTGCATAGAAATCGGCCGTTGCGTGCTCTTTTCCCTTACCATCCTCAAGTGCTAAGAAAACAAACTGTGCCATCCTCAATGGCGCAGCCAGCTATTTATGTGTTGGACGATGCATTCCTCAACACCGCCTCCAACTCGCTTCAATCAAGGTAGCTACATCGCATGACTTGATTGACATGTTGCCGTTTAGCTGCCAAAGGAAGCCAGATGGGAGTGGCCCCCGAAATGCGGCACGGCGTGTGGGCGGACACGCGGGGTCCGACGTGGTACGAATCCGCGCACATCAGTGCTTTATTAAGCTTTCACCCCAACCGCGTATTGCAGGGATGCAATTTGTCTCGTTTCATCACACCCAACACAGTAGGGATATTCAATATATGGGATCATTCAATTGCTGTTCGCACTACCTTAATTGGCGCATGGTGGCACTTGGCAAGCTACTTAAGCTCATATTCGTTATTGCGCACTTCTAAATATAAGCATTTGAAGCCCGTCTTTCCCACCGTACTGAACAAAAATACCAACTGAAAGTATTCAATTTGAAGTCCAGAAGGCTTCCAACGGAGAGGAAAGTCAAAAAGAACCGAACTTAAAGAAAGATCCCATGGCAGCGAATACGCCCTTCTAATGAGCATTTCCTAGGAAGAGATTTTACGTTTCAACCTCATATTCAGTCCGTTAAGCTTCACAAACCACCTTCATCGAGTTAGCTTTGCCATTTTGAACATGTGTGCAACCTACCAGCAGTTTTCAGTAACGCCTTCTGCTACGTTCGCAAGCTCCATGTCAAAATTGAGAAGCATGAGAGGTATCAACTGTACTCCATCAGTTTAGCACACTCGTTTCAGAACGAAAGAAGAAGCACCTTAGAGATTTCGATCAAGCTCAAATCTGTGGGTTGTTAGCGCAAGGCATGAACCAGGCGGTTGTTGGACGAACTTTTCCCTATGCAAATCCTGGATCCCGCGCCAAAGGCGAAAAAATACTGTTCTGTTCAGGATTAGCATCGATAAACCGCAGGTATTTCGTATCAAATTACCGAGCTGTCCGCGGTTGTCAGAAAGCCATCTCTCGGGTCGGAAACAATCTGCATCTTCACCGAAAATCGATTTATTCCGGTGAAGCACCCATGGATTAGCGCCGACAACGGTCTGCAGCAGTTTATCAGCAGTGCAGTGTCATCTCAAAATTTTGTCTACTTACTCCGCTTGGAATGTACACATTGTTGATAGTGATACCTTCCTCTGGCACTACACGAGGTAGCGACATTCCCACCGCCGGATGGAGCCGGAGAGCTTCGTAGATACAGGCCTGAAGATACTTCATCTTGGTTGTCGATTCGTAAGTGATAGTATCACGCGGCGCGTCACTCCCCAAAACGTTCGCAATCTCTGCCAGCAGTGTCTTTTGACTTGTGGGGTTTTGGCAGAGAAAGTAGAGGATAGCGCCGATTGATATCGCAGTGGTATCACTACCTGCAAATATGTTGCTAGTAGCCATCGAAATGATAGCCATGTCATTCATACCCTCCGGTTTATCTTTTTGGACGCGCATCAGTTTTGCTAGGATGTCAGTACGGTCGCTTCCGCGTTCCTTTCTCAATTGCACTTCTTTTGCTGCAAAAGACCGCAATGTCCCATGGCGAGCCCGTATTCCCAGATGATTACCAATGACCGGGTCCAGCCAGTCCTGGACCCAATACACCCACGGGAGTTGACCGACCCAGGACGCCGAGTGTAATGCGGAATCGATTTGAGCAAACGAACCATCGTCCTTCCCGGAATCCATGAAACCAAACCGCTTGGAGAACGTTACCTCACCCACAACATCGAATGCAAAGAGTTGAGCCCACAAGTTCATGTTGATTACTTGGCCTTCCATATCCGCGAGCTTCGTGATCATGAAAGAAAGAGTGTTATTGATGTATGGCTCGAGCTCCAGCAGAGATTTCAATGAATAAATAGAGCTGACCAGTCTTCTCTGGGCAGAATGTATGCTTTCGTTACGCTCTGCAAACAAATCAAAAGCGCGACGACCTTGCCAAACACTATACCAATCACTTTTGCGGAATTTCGAGCCAGCACCTATGGTGAGTAAGTATAGGGAAGGCTGGCGCAGTGAACTATCCTGTAAGACAAACCGTAGATAGTATGAATAGCGCTTGGCTCCGAAACGCTTATCTCGTTGGGTCCGGTGCGAACGAGGTTGCCATATTTCCGATGCAGATTGATCATAGTACGATGCATGTCCCCTTTCCGGGAGTGGTAGAGGATCCAGAGTCTTGTCCATTTTGCCCATCCGGGGCCCTTGATGGAATTAAGAGCACGGTTAGAGGAAAAGAGGTATGTGAAGGATACCAGAAAGATGGCAAAGAGTAGCAGGTAAAAGGACATTGTTGAATGCTCCGGATACGGGAACATTGTAGCGCAGTAGGGTGGCTCTCGTGATTCAGTAGAGAAGAGAAGGGCGCGACTTCTACGCCGCTTGTCTCACTTAGTTGCCGGCTAAATACAGGTGATTACCGTATGTGGGTAGCCACTACGCGGCCGTCGGCGCTGTCCTACACCAATATCCCAGTGCAGTTTCCTTTTTGGTGATATATTTTCACAGCAATATAAACATAAACATGATCGCGTAATATCGAAATATAAATCTGAAAACATCTAAATGCTATGCGTCAAGGTTCGGCAATCTGCTGATTGTATCTTTTTCCCCCGCTACAAATTCGCTTGATCAGTTCAGTCTAGCGACTATCCCCACATGATCAACATACTAAGTAGTTTTCCCCGCGTACATCTTCGGGAACAGTTGTAAGTCAACTTTTCATTGCACGTGCATTTTTTTAAGTGAAGTATCCTTCGCAATTATGCACGCACACATAGTCTGAATGCCCTCATACGGCTGTTTTGAGTCGATACATCTTGTATTATAAGGTACCTCATTTCACTTCGACCTGTCTCTACAAAGGTTGCGGAATAGCGCATCGTTGTTATCCCACCCCACATCTGATCATGTGGGGTTCCTGTCTACGCTAAGTAGCACTTAAACTTGGCTAACTGAATAACTACAGGCCGAGAAATTAATAAATCCAATCCCGCGTTGTAGTTATTCCCGTATACGCCGAAACACTAGCAGTGAACCCCAATTTGCTGATTAGAAGGGTCTCGATGTCATAATTTTAGTTTTTTTATTCTTTTGCACGCGTACCCATCAATTCATTTCCTAACATCAGTAATTCAATTTGGATGCAAAACATATTGCTCAAAATACCAATAGGTTGAACTCATGTCATCATGACAAATTTTCGTCATCTTCGTCAGATCGCTATGTAATAATCAATCTCTTGGCCTGAAGCTCACTTCGTGCTGCTTCATTGGTAGCTTATGACCTGTCTACACCATCAATCACAAAATCAAGATTAGTATACATATGTATGCAACGCGTCACGTGTGTATATGTTGACTTAAAGTCATTTACATGAATCGCGTGCAAGTGGAAAACTGAATCCGCGTTTACTGTTATTTGTCTATACCGGCTAAGTGTTTACCCAGCGCCTCAGGGCCTGCCTACCGAAATCTTTACTATCTCCGGTTCAAAGATTGATGTTCTCGGACTTTATGGGGTTGATCATGTACGACTCGGTGTTATGAACCATCAGTATGTCGAAAGCTGCGGAGCTAAGCACCTTGATCAAGAAGATAAAGGGCCCCCCGTCACGATTTGTAAGATAAGTAAGACCTAATCGAATGTCAATCATTTCCACTCTCGTATTTCATAAACGAACATCCGAGCTCACCTTACAAACCAAAAGTTTATCCACTGACCCAGTCCGAATATGTTCGGCGTGCGAGGAGTATAAAACCAACGATGATTTCCCTTTTTGAGTACTCCACATCCTGCGTCCAATCACTAAACTGTCACTATGCTGCCTGCAATTCTTATCACTACTTTGTTTGCAGGGAATGCTTTCTCGGTAGTACTTCCCAATGAAGGTAGACGTTTGGTATCACGACAATTTGACCCCCAAGATCCCTACCGAAATTGGCCTTCGTACGCCGATCTCCCCTTGGATGCATCATATCCACTAAAAGCAGCATGGGGTGTCTGGGTACAGTTCTACAACACATTATATGTTCATCACTTTGCTAATCATTCTGAAAGGGTGCCGACGATGTCAATGGAGC
This sequence comes from Periconia sp. R9002, assembly GCA_023627715.1. NCBI lineage: Eukaryota > Fungi > Ascomycota > Dothideomycetes > Pleosporales > Periconiaceae > Periconia > Periconia sp. R9002. The sequence goes on along the minus strand of JAMAHW010000025.1, from coordinate 190,161 downwards.
CCTTAATCACATAACGGAAGCAACACGTCTCCAGGCCGCATCCGAAATCAAAACTGGCGAGGCTTTCAATCTCAATCTTGAGATGTCCTTTATTCCTCGTCCGCTTCTACTGGAACGACGACCATTGGTACATACGTTCCAACCAGGAGATGGCTATACCGATGACGTTGTGACGCTCAATACACAGATGAGCACACAATATGACGGTTTGCGACACTTTGCATACAGTGTGAACAACAATCGAAGCACTTATCAATGGTACAATGATTTAATTCCCGACTACGACGATGTCATAGGGTATAATTATACCAGCGTTCTTGGCATTCAGCAAGCGGCAGACAAGGCCATCGCTGCGAGAGGTGTGTTGCTGGACTATAAAGCGTGGATGAACTACCAGAATCGCTCTTTTGATCCATTCACAGTAATGAAGCCATCTATATCTCGGGTTCAGTCTACGACGCTAATAAGTATTACAGGAGATTAGGGTCCCGACTTCGGATCTACAGAAAGTTGCCGAATGGCAAGGCTTGCCGAGCAATTTCTCTCGGCCTGGAGATGTACTGATTGTGCGATTTGGGTGGACAGAGGCCTTCAGCAAGCTCAACGACACTCAAAAACAGGAGCTGGCCTTTGGACCAGGCAACTTCGCTGGCGTATCGGCTGATGATGCGTCAGCGGCGTGGCTTTGGGATCAAAAATGGGCTCTCGTGGGGAGTGACAATCCGGGTTTCGAATCTCAGCCGATACGCAACGCAATAGGCGGCGAGAACGGGAAGAGCTTACATCAAGTCATGATAGCGGGTATGTCCCTGGACTGGTCAAAGCTTACTGATACTAACCGTCGTGTAGGTTGGGGCCAAAGTATCCTAGAATACATTGACTGCGAAAAGCTCGCGCTAGCACTGCACGCCAAAGGCAGATCGACCTTTTTTATAACGATGCAGCCCATCAACAAGAAGGGTGGAATTGCAAGCCCTCCGAACGCCATGGCTATCATATAATGTTGACATGTTTTTTAAGCGGAGTTATTGAAAATGGAGAAGTTTTACGCATTACGAGACTTTTAGAATCAGTGCGCAACAATGCGTCTACTATAAAACACTGATACAACCTATGAGAAATCCTTGCGTAGGTTACGATTTCATTTTCCTTATCACCTGAAGCCTCTTGTATTCTTGCAGGGGATAGGCTGATAGCCTCTTGAATAAGGTTGAGGCTTTACACCGCTCACCTGTAATACCGAAACGATGCATGCCCTTGTTGTGGTCACATAGCATTCCCCTGTCCAGCATTGCTATCATATTAAGGGGCGCTTTTTTATGAATAGGGCAAATCTGTGGCTGAAAAAGGCATCTTGGTCAATCAATTGAGGAGTCACGCATGACATTCAGCCGCAATCTGGGTTTCCATAACACAATATATTCATGGTGCAGATAAACGTTGTCAACTATCTCTTTTAGTTATATACCAATTCTCGAGGCAACATTTTTGGTTCGTTGTGCAAGTTCATGCTTGAAAATTTGTTGGCACAGTCGCTCGTAAAACTTGGGGTAAAATTATTAGGATCTTGGGCGGGTGAAGAGCCATACGCAATGAATTGCATTTAGATCTTAATTCTATAAAATCTCGCTGTTAGGTGTATTATCATGGCGTGAAGTGATTAGTGACAAGGAGAAATAGGATGGGATGTGATCAGATATGAAATTTCTATTCGGAAGTAATGTTTCAAAGGTCAGGCAAGTCTGACATGCTACTTTTGAAACATAAATTTGCATTAGTCAAGTGTACTACTAGAAGGTTGCGCCTGATATAAAACTGAACTTTGACTAGGAGACATCTCTTACACTTTCAACATGGTTGTAGGGTTATCCAGTCAACTTGCATTCGAGCTTCCTTACTGTTGCAAATCGCTTTCATATCCCCCTGCGACTATGACTCGGCCGAATTAGACTAGTTGGTAGGGTTTTTATGCGATAGGTGTAGGCGTAGGCTAGAATCACACTTTGTTCTTTACTTTTGTTGCAGAACAAACGCGTCATCGAGAATAAAATGGGGTAGACATATTGTGAGGGTGACCTGGACCAGCGTTGCCTTTTGCCGGTTTCATAGACTTCATTCTCGATTATTTTAGCATCATCCTCATCTTAGGGTACATCTTTTTTTCCGAACAGATTGTCCATCTATCGACGGTGCGAGTCCAGTTTAGGAGTCTACGAAGTAGGAGAGCGGGTGTCAACACTAAGTTCTGCCCTCTCAATCCCCTCTCCCAATCCCCTCTCCCAACTCCGCGGGCGGAACGGGCATTTCGTAGACCAAAGACTTCTCGTCTGCCTCCATTATCGCAGCATGTCCCTCCATCTCTGCTATCATAGAATTTGCTACCTCTATCCGAGGACTAAGACAATCCTGCGAGCCCCTGTCTGCAGGGGAAACAGGTGTGGGAGTACGGGGGGTGGCGAGGGAGCGTGTATGAAATGTTTTGCGCAGGAAGTAAAACAATATAACAGTGATAGCAATGATTGCGAGGCCGCCCAGAACGCCCCCTACAATTGCTCTTACATGTGGGGAAGATTTTGGGTGGGTATTGGCGTTTATGGGGGTGGATGGTGATGGAAGGACATCTGTTGCAATGACAAACGAGGCTTGGCGGTATGACTTTGCGCAGCCTAAGTAAGTGTATGTTGCTGTCGGTGGTGATGATGATGGGTTGTCTGAAGCAGAAGGGGGGGCGAGGAGCAGATTTGTGTAGCAGTACCCATTGTCTTCACCCGTACTGCAGGAAGATCAGAGCGAATCTATGTGAGAAACAGGTGAGTGTTTGAATGATTTGGAAACTCACAAACATACCACGTTAATGTCCCATACGGCTGATCACCCGTTCTCCCACACCCACCGCTCCCCTTTGCTCCCTTCGTGCACGTGTGCGAGTCAATACATGCTCGAGCAAATCCACAGTCTTTTGCGTTGCTCTTCGTGAGCGGACAGAAGCCAAAGTAGCCCGCTTCGGTATCAACCATGCATTTCGACGATTCGGGCGCGCCCCATCCTTTTTCTCCCGCGCCGTACCCGCAGATTGATGGCACTTTGCTTGTGGTGACTTGTCGTGCGAAGACGTGCGGTGGTATTGGAGGCGATGCAGTCATGGGAAAGGCTGGTTTAGCCGAAGCAAATGACGCGAGCAGAAAACATAGGATAATAGACATTGCAACGAGTTGCGCATTGCAAACATGAAGAAGAAATGGGAATTCTTGCAAAAGTAGCAGTTTTAAATAAATGTTCTCCATCAACACCGACCCGAGTGCCTAAAGAGGAAATGGGCAGGGAAGGAAGGGGGTTTCATCGAGGCTTGCACGCGACGTGTGAGTATCAGAATACATGCTGAAGTAAGACGTTTCCGTATCGGCAATCGTTTTTCGATGTAGACCTGTAACCAAACGTTCTTATTTGCGCATTCCTTTGAGTGTGCAACAGTTAGGCAGCCGGGCACGTGTTTCAAGATTCTAATCCAGAGCGATGGTGTTCCATTAAGGAGTTGCGGTCTCACAGCCCCACGGCACACACGGCAGAGGAGAAGTTGGTTTTGGCCCCCGGAGTCGGTTCGTGGAGATGCTCACCTCGGCCGTGCGCAATACAGCACATGTGTCATGCACTGAGTAAAGGGTAACAGGCCCCACTATGTGGTTTTCAGCGTGCATTTCGAGTGTTGCCTTTTCACTTCTTGTATCAGTGGCAGCTCATCCTCACATGCGCTTTTTCTTCCGGTTTTGATACTACAACTCGAACTGGATGATGGGTGAGAAAGCATTTGCCCACTTGGTAGCGTTGCGTGTAATACTTGCAGCTTACTCAAGAGATCAAGCTTTTCCCTTTGTGGATTGAACGTTACATGCACAGGCGTACACGCGTCGATGTTACACACAAAAAGGCGGTGCTGGCGTTAGCCCCCAAAAAGTTTGTTTGTCTGTAATTGTGCGCTTTCGCCCGTACATGGGTCTAACATTCTAATTTTGTTCCTTGTAGCATATCATGTGGATACATTGATTCTCAGCGCGTTTCCTTCGCACATCACGTGACTAACATTCTGAGCATCACCTACCCATGTAGGTAGTGACCTGAAGAAATGTCTTCGTTTTGAATGGATAAGAGGTGCATGCTGGATATAATCTCTGATTTTTTTTCGTCGCACTCCAATAATTGCCGTGAAGGACTGCCCCAGTGCGAAGGTTTTGATTGAATGTGATAATCCACAAACTATACCTAGGTATACTTTGAAGCCGAAACGTTTCCCCATCACCCTCTGCTTCGCACCAATTTATATGCTGACAGATCTTGAGAGACCTTTCTTGGATAGGTTCGAAGGTCTTAATCCCGGGGTGGGTACATAAGTGTGTAATGTTGCTTTCTAGAGCTCCACGAAACAGAGTGTGCCTCTACATTCTAAGCACTTCATAAAAAAGAGGCTTCTCGCTAACATAAGACAAATTTGAACCCAAGGAGAACGTCGCATTATTGATTGATTATAGTCATAGCGTGCGGAGGCCAAGCTTTCGTAGAATAGACCTACTTCGGTCTACCGAAGACGAAATAGGTTGAAGGCATCTTTTGGTAGCAACATTCGGGCTTTTTTCTCGTAACACTCGGACGTTCTTCTCGTCAACTTCGGACTTTATTCTCACAACACTTGGCTGTATTCTTACAATACTCGGACTTTTTTGCTCGTCGCACTTTTTTGCGAAATGTATACTATGGTCTCCCGCCATCGGTTGTAGCACAAGTTCTATAAGCATCATTTGAGGTTTATGTAACTACAACAATTCTCGTAAACCGTAATGGTCTGGTTCACCTTCCCACGAGAAATGTTCCTGATCGGTGAGCAGACCCATCGTCAATGGAAGATTGAAGCGAACTTGAAGCTGATAGTGGCTGAGCACGAGACACAGGAAGAATTTGGTGTGGCTAATTTCATCGCCTTGTCTTTCCCTTGTCTGGCCAAGCATTAACTATCAAAAACACATCTCAAATTCGCTATAGAAGTTTCACGAATATGCCAATCACGCTGGGCCCTGTTGCAAAGAGAATCACTCTCTCCTCATGAATGAATTTGAATTTGATATTGATCCTCACAGAGTATCGCTACCCTGGGTATCGACACAGGTGGAGGGGGGGGTACACTGGGTAACGTCCTTAGCCAGGACGGGCACACAGGCAACTGACACTCTCTCCTCATAGTTGCAAATTGCCAAGAAAGATGGTGAATTGGATTCTTTTTTTTTTTTTTTTTTTTTTTTTTTTTTTTTTTTTTTTTTTTTTTTTTGCATTTTTTATGGGCTAGAAAAAAACTGAATACTATTCTACCGCGTTTTGTCCAGATAATTTATTACGAGAACAAGGTAACAGATCGGTTCATGTATGCAATAAAAATTACCATGATTCCGCTCTATATGGCAACTTTCAGATCGGATTTGAATATTTTACAGTACCGCAGCACCGAGGGCTATCCCTACCTATACAAAACAACGATACTACGCAAAAGATCACATAAAATTGGAAAATAAAAAAAGAATGGCAGTGGTAAAAGTTCTCATCCCTGCTGATTGTTACACATGATGACTGGTCTTCAATGGCTGACCGGTTGATCCAAGGATATTAGTGAAAGCAGACAGATGTTCGTTGCCTAGAGTGATTGGGTTGTCCCACAAATTTTTATTGAAATTATCAAAAATGGAAGTAATGACGCGGAAAGACACAGTAGAATATACTTAGGTCCTACCTGGATGACAGATCCTGCATAGGAGCGCGTACACCCACAAGAAAGGATGGAAAGCTTGTTAGTGCCTTCAGGTATCACCTTTTGGGAACGCACGGCCACAACGGACTACGATAAAATAACGCGGATACTCACGGCTTCTTTTTAAAAAAGGTTTTGACGTCAACTCAGGAGTTTACTCATACACGTGCTTACTCGCAACGACACTTGCGATGGTCATCTGCTAAACCTAGCCGTTCAGCTTACCCACCACCAACAACACCAGTATAAGTGCGTTGCCATGCATTATCATTCTCTCCTTACAGTTTTGGAATAATAATCGTTAAGTTAGGCATGATCATATGTATTAATAACGCAACTGTTACAAAAGAACAATTGATTTATGTCCGTCAAATCTTGCGCTCATGCGTAAATGGTGTGTTGCATGCTCAGCAATACTGCGAGGATATTAATACTTGCGACTAGTACGCATACTAAACCGTAAACGCGTTCACCCACAGATATGCAACCCAGTGGTTCCACTATTCAATGGAGCAGTTCAACTAGAAATCCGCGTGGGATGATCTGACTCGAGGCTCGTGGTCAGGAATGTGGCGCATAAGCAAAGGAGCCCTTGTCCCAGCCACATTGCTGACACAATCAGTATGGATCGCAGGTTAATGTTGCGCCCATGTTTCCTCGGTGATACATCTTAGAACCGAAATGGATGTCTTGAAAATAGTTGTAAGCGTTCAAGTTCATCTTGTAATCATCTTCATCTAGCCTTACTGTAGCCACGATCAGCACCAAGACGATTAATAAGTTCCTCACGCGCCTCAAAAGATGTCATATAACGGAATCCTACATCTAATGGGGCGTAAAATCTCGTTTATACACGTGAATGATTGAGTGAAACACAGTGCAAGCTTCTGGGTGAGAAGCTTATTCGAAACAAGCCGCGTGGGTGTGGCTTAGTAACTTAACATCCATTGCATACGTAACCATGTATTGGCGTTACCTTGATGAGAGTGAATAGAACGGAGGAGTGCGCATGGGATATGCTGATGTCAGGGCCTAAAGCTTGGAAGAGAACAGTTCAAGAGATTCCCGCGAAGTCCCCGTGCCCACAAAGTCCATCTAGACTGCTCGTGATGAGAAATGACTTCACTTTGTGCCATGACGGAGATTGAAATGAATCCGTTCCTGTGAGAAGTAGCAAGGGACTGCACGGCGTGTATGAGGCAGCTATGAAATTGAGTGCGGGTCAACCACGTGGTAAAAAGTATAAAGGGACGAGAAATACCAGCGAAGAATACCTTCCTCACCTCAGCTTCTTCATCCATCTTTACTACTACCAGAGAAAAAAGGCGTTCAATCAAGCTCAAAATGCACTCAATCAACTCTGTCCTTGCCCTCATGGTGGCAGCTTCGGTGGCATCCCCTCTAGCTGTCAAAGATGCGAAGGCACTAGAGGCCCGCGAAGCGGAAGCATACACTTCCTTTGAACACATGAATCCCCTATCCAAGCGGGAAATCAACCCCGACACCGTTAATGCCCTCACCACCCAACAACTCAACGACCAGCGCACCGCTCTGTTGCTCGCGCAGTCCGAAACTGCCCGCGAAGCCATCCTCTTCCCCCATGCCCCAGATGCTCAAAACGACACTTTCCAGTTCATCAACAACACGGTCAAGGCTCCCACTGGTGGCACTATCTTTCTCTCCACCATCAACAACTTTCCTGCTCTGGGCAGCACCGGTCTTGCTCAGGCTGTCGGCTTCGTCAACCCCTGCGGCCTCAATACCCCACACTGGCACCCACGTGCAAATGAGTTTCTAACTGTTGTTCAAGGGTCACTCGTTGGCGCCCTCATTCTCGAGAATGACAGTGGCTTCGGAAATGTCGTGGGTGGACCACCACCACCTGTTGGGCCTTCTGTTCAGATTAACACAACCCTTTCCAACTACACCGGCATGCTGTTCCCCAAAGGTCTCGTCCATTGGCAGTTTAACCCCGAGTGCGAGCCCGCTGTCTTCGTTGCAGGGTTTGATATTCCCGATCCTGGACGTGTTGAAGCGGCGCTTGGATTCTTCTCAGCAGAGCCAGACGAGGTCCTCCAGGCCGCAACTGGATACTCTGATTTCTTGACTCCGGCACAAATCATGGGATTGAGACCCACCCTCGCAAGCTCTTTCACGAGTATTGTTCAGTCGTGTGCCAAGAAGTGTGGGATTCCATTTCAGTGAAGGGTAATCCACACGTGAGTCCTTCAGGGGTTGGATATGGCACAGAGAGTCGGAGGCTTATCCTCCGCTTCCCCCTTTTTTCTTACAATTTTTTCTTCGCCTTTGTTCCTTCCTTGGGTGTGGCTTGCAATTTTGTAGAATCCTAAGTTCATGTACTCGAACGGTGCACCACCCCAAGTTACTTTTCCAGTGAGCTGGTGGTTAAAGGACAGAGCTTTCATACCGTTCGAAACTCGCTTCTTCTTTGAATATAGGGCAGATAGCAATAGTAAGGCAGTCTCTTACAATGAAAGTGTTCTCAGAATTTTTTTACTAGCGGTCTTCTCGCGTCGATGCTTGGATATTCGCTCTTCGGCACATAAACGACTGTACCGAAGATCTCTATTATGTGTCTAGCGTATTATGAAAGAGTGCCGAATATGTGCTTCGGGATGCCGGAAGGCATTTACTATATTGAAAATGTCCCAACCAATCCCAGTTCGTATATTTTTAGCCACCAGGGGTCTTTCTGTGGGTATGTCCCAATGAGGTAAGAGAGATCTCGCCCTCATCACCCCGCAAAAGGCAGGAGGATTGGAAATTATGTACTTCGAAGTTAATTTTGCAATGGATCATTCAATCAAATGTGGCGTCACGCATGCGAGAAGCCGAACTGATCGATATTGTTCCGTATCTGTCTTTTCAGTCGGCGATAACATTGAAAGACATTATGTCTCGCGTGATACGCTTCCCCTCCCATATGAAGATCAACTCCCAAAGTGCTTTACATCTTTCATTAGTTTAGTGTGCGGCGGCAATAGCTTTACCTTTGATGTCCTTCCGCGCTATTAGAAGACGCGACTTGATCACGTGAGATATATATATTCCAACATTTGAAGGTTCCCTGAATGATATCATGGAATTTTCTACGGGGCTCTGTCGTTGCCAACGCCAGTAAGACATTTTTGCTCTAACAAGTCTTTCGTTTCAAAAAGTATTGGAGTGGAGATAGAGTGATCCGTTCGCGTTTCCCACCATTCGGTAAGTCACAGCTGTAAACATGTAATCTTAAATAGATTTAATTTCTTGGCAATATTTTTGTTCTGATGGTAGTGTATTCTTCGCTCTTGACACACAAATCCAGTCATAATTTTGCGATTTCTAGTACAACACGTAATATATGGACCACTTCAAATTGGGCGTATTAGAATTCCCTGCAGATTTAAACGGCGTTTGCTTATCATTTTCTGAAGGGAGGTTTCATTAGACAGTTTTTTTTTTCAGGTGAGATTGACCACTCAATGTTGATTTCCTCGGTCAGGTCTCTCCAAGTCGGGATCACAAAGGTACGTTCATTTCGTGCGACGGTCATCAGACCTATTACTCATCCTCTCGGGCCACAATAACATGGTTGTGTAACTTGCTTAGATTCAACATATCGACCGTTGCGGTTAGTTAGTCATCTGAAAGAGATACCAGTCCAGTCTACCCAAAATCAGTCGCATAAAGCCGTCTCCAGCTTTTGAATAAGTGCTTAAATACCCGAAGTGTCGATTCTTCCACTAAATACGTGTTTATCGGTGGCAATCCTGAACTAAGTCAGGTGTTTCAGGAGCTGAAAAATTTCGTATATTCCGCTTTTCCCAGCGTGACTTTTCACAGCGCAGATGCAATTGCTCTCGTAAATGTCTCCTCATTGTATGAAATTGAATTTGATCCTCACAGATCATTGTTACCCTGGGTATCGCTCCTTATTTTATATTATAAAAAAATGAAGAGTCGCTTAATACGTGTTATTCATTACCGCTTATAGACTAGTACCTTTCCTGCTGGAATAAAGCCCGTTGTCGTATTACTAGACCGCGAAGCAGTGTTCGCGAGGCACAGGTGCTAGGAAATGTTACGAAGATCACACTTATTCTAAAAAGCAATAACTGGAGTTTCACTAATCGAAGCTAATACTGCATGAGGAGTGGTCAAAGTGTCTTGACTACTAGGTTTCGTAAATTTGTTGTCATCCTAAAAACACAGCCTCCTTCGATGGGCCATTAAGCCCCACTGCGAAATTAGGTACTGGTGTGCCTTACTCCTAAATCCAGCCCTTGAGGTGATGCTTATGTGTTATTCTCTTTTACTGGAGCATCACCTCAAATATTATAGTGTAGCACAGCAATCAAACCTACCTGTGTCCGCGCAGCTGACTGGAGAAGTTCATTAACTTGCAGTACATGTATCAATACCGTCAACAATCCATCAAATCGACAATTCTTACACCAAAATGAGATGCAAACCACAAAATGGTATGTCAAGAAAATTGTAGGCCACTTATGTCACACTTCGTATTTCGTATTCGCATCATTAAGTGTGATACATACTAGCGACCGGTAGATTTCAAGATTTGAAGCAAGACCAACACACTCTACACTTCTGGTTTCCATTATTTAGATTACACTGTAGGCGCAACAATTGGATTGAGCATTGTTCAACTGAGTTACGATTGAGGTTGAACCGTGAGGTGGTTGTGTATACTGTAGTGAAAGAAATTTTCAAGCATCCTGCGGAGGCGACATAACACACATCGGCTCAAAGTATTATTGCATACTTATTTGACTGTAAAATGCGAACTTCCTCTAGGGGTTGGCCGTCAGATTGGTGACGAATGTGTAGCCAAGCCTCAACGGGATTTAAGCATCTGCACAGGCCGTCTTCAGCTACGATTGCTATGATAAGATCAACTAAACCTTTTTGGGTTTTCCAGCGGTTGTGATTCGTAGGTTCGGAAAATACACGTGCGGCTTGCTTACGTACCCGGAGTACCGATTAAGTCTCGCACATACCACATATCATGTCCTACGCGTATTTGCATGACTAGCTTTCATACAATTGGAAGGTTGATTGGTGAGTTTGCTAACATTCCGTATAGTCTTCACCGACTCGGTGCCAGCGCCTCAAACGCACTGCGTAACCACTGGCATACAACACCATGACTTGTCCAAGCGTAAAAATTCCCTGTGCTTCATGCCGTTCATTTAAGGGTCGAACAGTTTCTTCTCAGGACTCATCAAAATAACTCCTTCCATTCATCATTCGCGTTCTTTGCCATTCTTGGGTCACAAATTCTATCAGAACATTGATCATCACGATGACAACACCTTCTCCAACCTCAACCTCAACGGCTACCCCATCCTGCACATCCGTGGCTCCGCAGGGGCCTTATGGATACATCCCACCAGAAGCTTGCAATGCCAACTGGTCATACTCTCCCTCCTTTCCCGCAGCGGTTGCCGTCGCGACGATCTTCGGCATCCTCACCCTTGCCCACCTGTCGCTCGCCATACTCTTCCGCAAAGGCTTCTGTTGGGTCATCATCATGGGCGCAGGATGGGAGCTTGTAGCATTCATTACTCGCGCCCTTGGTGCGCACCACCAGGACGTCCAACCCTATGCTTACATTGCGAACATCTTCTTTCTACTCGCTCCGTTGTGGATCAATGCGTACATTTATATGACTGCCGGTCGCCTGATCTGGACGTATCACCCGCAAAAGAGGGTCTGGTTCTGCAAAGCGGCTAGCATTGGGAAATATTTTGTGTGGCTAGATATCGTCTCATTTCTGGTCCAGGCCACCGGAGGCAGTCTGCTCTCGCCCGGCAACAGCGCTAGTACCATGAATCTCGGCAAGAACATATACATGGCGGGAATTGGTGTCCAGGAATTTTTCATCCTGCTCTTCTTGGGAGTTGTCGTCAAGTTTATGCTAGACGTTCAGAAATTGCAGCAACCAGGGACCGGTTATTTCAGTGCGCGGTGGCAATTGGTCACCTACTCTATATTTGCATCGCTAATACTCATTACCGTCAGAATCCTATTCCGCCTGGTAGAGTTCTCCGCCGGCACTGGCCTCTCAAACCCATTGCCGAATCATGAAGGCTACGCTTATGGACTCGACGCTGTCCCGATGATACTCGCTGTTGGGATACTTGCCGCCTTGCATTCTGGCTTAGCGCTTCAAGGCCCGGCCTCCGAATTTCCCACGAGGAAAGAGAGAAAGCTGGAGAAGAAAAAGAGAAAAGCGGAGAAGAAGGCTCGGAAATCTATGGGGAAGGGATCAAGGCTTGATCGTCAAGAATCCCGAGGGATAGAAGATGACTATTCGACCGTGGAATTGAACAGACTATAGTTCATGCCAGAAGATTCAACAGTATCTAACCTCTGGACTATTCGATCTCTATAAGAGATGGATGGTAGATTTGTAAATGTGGCATATAGAATTTTTGGATGAAAAATAGATTATTGGGAGTGTTCAGTAATCTGAATTCACACTGAAGCTATGAAATTGAGTGCACACGTACTTCATACATGGTGTCAAATCGATCGCTATCGCTATAGAGTGATAGCACGTGGTAGGCTACACGGTAGTACCCATCTGCATAGTCCAGTCGATCTTTGCTGTCTGACCACAGTCAAATAATAGTCTAAGATATGTTGAGCAGCATGAAATTCTTATCATTATGGCGCCTCCTATGCAGTTGTAAGATGAAGATAAACCACAGGCACGAGCTCGTATCAATTGATGTCTGCCTAATAACTAGGTAGTCAAAGACTAATAGCGGGGGCTTATGCAGTCGGTTCGGATCCACAATACCAACTGCTTTCCCATATGGCTTGCAAGATCTGTGGAGATCTAAAAGCACATTACCTGGAGGGGCTTGTCTCTCGTTCAAGACGCGCGAGCTCGGCTGAGGTCCTTGCGCAGCAGTTACGGGGCTGCCATGGATGTTCATTGTTGTTAAAAGTTATTGAACTTAGTGACCCAAGAGTGGAATATGGAAACTTTGAATGGATAGAACTAAACTTCGAAAAAGGACTGCGAATCAGTATCGCTCGTGCTGCACTGATAGGAAAGGAAATCAAAATAAGTGACATCTTTCCGTTTTCCAGAACAGGTTGGTCCCTTTGTTCCCCATATAAATCTCAAATTCACCACAGTTAGAGACGCAATGGGACTTGATTCCGGTATACGATGTTGTCGAACCACCTCCACCCTCTGCAGATTCAACACTTCCGCAAATTCAGACGTGGTTAAATGAGTGTCGTAAAATTCACGACAAATGCGAATCCAGCGAAGAAGCAATGCTTCCGACCCGGGTGATTGATGTTGGTTCTTCATCTGTGTCGCCACGCCTGTATGTTCCTCCAAGAGGCAGTAGGGGAGTATTCTGTGCACTAAGTCATCGTTGGGGTCCACCCAATCCATCTTTTCCCAGGAAGATTACGACAAAGAAAAATCTCGAGGAACAGTGCAAGGAACTTCCGCTCTCATCTGTACCGAAGTCATTTGCAGAGGCTATTCTGCTGGCGAGAAATCTGCAAATCCAGTTCCTTTGGATTGACAGCATTTGCATCATACAGGATGACAACAATGACTGGGAACAGGAAGCTGCACAAATGGTAAAATATACTCATATCTGTAGTACTTTCGTAGATTCCTTAGCTCACGTTCTTTAGGCAAATATTTATTCTTCTGCTACAATCACAATTGCCGTAGACTGGTCTCATGATTCGTTCGGCAGTCTCTTCCCCGACAGACTTCCCAGTATCAACCTTGAGTCTTCTTTAATCAAATATAAAACCCGTTTCTCATACCCTGTGTCAGGCACAGCCACTCAGTCTCAAGATTGCGGATCAATCTATCTATGTCGAAGAAGCAAAATACATCACGAGTCCAAGATAGTGCAGCCGTGCGTCAACGACAGCAACACACGAGTGTTGGGAAAACGGGCCTGGTGTATACAGGAGCGAGCGCTCTCAAGAAGAATTATTTATTTCGGAAACGCCGAAATATTCTGGGAGTGTCGAGAAACGACGAGCCCTGTCTGTAGTTGTGGATTTGACGTCAAGTCCGGGAATGGAGACTACATCGTTGGTCCGTGTTCCTTCAATAACAAACGAATAGGTGACCCGAGAAAACGGTGGCAAAAGATCGTCGCGGCATACACTCGCGGAAGGTTGACGTTCAGATCGGACCGGCTACCTGCCATCAATGGTCTGGCTCGTCGGCATGATGTGCCAGATAATCCCTATGTTGCAGGGATGTGGGTTACTGAAAACATGAATCAAGATCTGGGGTGGTACAATGTTAAGGGTTTCAATTTTGAAGATGCTTTCCATGTTCCTGCTCTCGTCGTGGAGTATCCCGATCATGTCTCGCAGAGGCTACCTCGGGACTATGCTCCTAGTTGGTCTTGGGCTGGCATTGACGCGCCAGTCTCCTTCGATCATCAGCTCAATGACAGAATACTTGATTGGAACGTCGTTGATGTCAAGCATAGACAAGTCTCCTCTGACCCGTTTGGTCCCGTTGCGACCGGCCGAATTACACTTGAAAGCTATGTTATCTCCGTTGTTGACATCAACGAACGTACAGTGCGTGTCTTCTCAGACAAATACTTGGGCCGCTGTTGCATAAGTTGGGACAAGGGAGGCTTGGGAAAGGAGTGGTGTGAGGAAGGTTTTGAATACTACGTCGTTGTTGCGTGTTGGGATCTATTAAATTTCACCGGTATGATTGTTAGAAGAGATTATGACTTTAAGGGTAGAAATGTCTGTGAAGGGACCTGGCAAAGATGTGGGATGGTTTGGTATCTGCCTGAAGGATCAAGAGAGGGGATAATTTGGCAGCATCAGAAGTGGAAATCAGAGAACGTCAAGTACATTTTGAATATTCTTTGAAACACAGAAGCAATAAACTTTGAAGAGCTACCACTAATAGAATAGCTAGTATCAACCTTTCAATTGTATTTCGCACCGATCTTAATCGTTTGTTCCTCGTAAGACCGCAGCGAGAAGAATTAACCCACACACCAAAGCTGCCAACGACATAGACCCCAACGTAACGGCACCTTGCGTACCGGGTATCAGTGCAAGACCAGCCGCGGGCACAAAACTGATAGCATCTAGACGCTTGCGACTCAAAGAGCTCTGCAGCACGTTTGTTGGGCGGAATAGGGCATTCTTGCCTGCCCCGCGCCTCTCCCACAGGACCATCCGCGGAGAGCTGACTAATATTGATGCTAGGAGTCTGGGCGAGATACTCGATAGCCTTTCCATTGCCTTGGAAGCTATTTTCCGCAATGATTTGGTGGGTTTCCGCGTCATGTACTTTGATTCACACCGTTTCGCTGTTGTAGAAGTATCCGAAGTATGTTCCGTCGGTAGCTGAAGCCATAAACGCATCGTAATTCTGATGATCTTCTTGAACTATAGTGTCTTTTGCGGTAAGGTCAGACATTACCCGGGTGATAGCTAGCGATGCTAGCAAAATGGGTATGAAAATGTTCATTCTGTGGTCATTAGTTTGAATATTCTTCATTTTGCATAGTCTCAATGTGGGTGGTTTTTGCCTACATGAGAGTAACTGCAAATCACTCCTGGATATTGCGTAGTAGCCGAGGACTCAAGTCATTCTGCATTATATATTTTTCAATTTGTTGGAATGGTTCCCTGTAAGCATCTTATTGAGCCCACTCAAGTGCTACAAGTGGCAGCAAATAGACAAAGCATAAAAATTCCTTGCATTACACGATGAACAGTGCAACCTTTGACGCGACACAGGGGTGTACAAAAACATGATAACCTCGGCGACTAAGCATAAAAGAAGAGATAGTGCTTATCATATGCCACGGTTTTTGCTGCAGCCATGCCACTAAACGGCGTTTCTCTGCGCATGAAAAAGACGCCCACGCTACGTTCTTCTCCCATCCCTAGTCTTATGACACTCAATTTCATTATAGCAGCCATTGACTTTGCCATACTATTCGAATCTCGATTTTTGAACACGTCAAGAAAACCAACCCATGTCTACTAAGTATAAACACGAGCATCCTTCTTGTCACCGCTTCTTTGTTTGATCTTATAGGACCTCCTCGGAAATGAATGGTGCAAGATTAGTTGATTGCAAGCATTCCACCAAGATATTCATTTTCATTCGTCGCTGGAACTGTGGCTCAACGGCTAATTGGACAAGGCTGCATATTGCATATTACAGGGCGTAAAACCTTTCCAGTAGTGGTGAAGAGACACCGATGATGGGGGAATTAATATCGCCAGCGAGTACCCATATTCTCTATTAGGAATGGTCATTAGTTTTCCTTGTGATACATTAGGGTCTCGAGAGACCGATTCAAATGACTCTCAGATCAGACTTGGCTATTTTTTGAAGCCAGAGAAATAGATATGAAAGTGACAAATTTTTACTTCTTCAGTTTCTCGGTTGCGATTGTGAGGTCGGTAGCACAGCCTGAACAGGAGGAGTTGTTGAACAAGACATATGATTATATTATTGTGGGGGGAGGGACCTCTGGGTTGACGGTCGCTAATCGGTTGACGGAGAGTGGGAAAGGTATGTACGATCTTTTTTCGGCTGCAAGATAGCATAAGACTCTCGTAAAAGGTCCTGACAAAATTGCAGCTTCGGTGCTGGTGGTCGAATATGGCGAACTCAGCAATGACACTAGTATTCTCCTTCCGGCAGCGACCCTTACATACCATCCAGAGAACATGTATAACATAACTACACCACCCATCCCCGGGCTGGATAACCAAACGGCAAACCCTCCTGCCGGTGCCGTCGTGGGTGGTGGTTCAGCAGTGAATGGTATGTTCTTTGATCGCGGCTCTGCCTCGGACTATGATGCTTGGGAAATACTGGGTAACCCCGGTTGGAGTTTCAAAGACCTCTTGCCGTATTTCAAAAAGAGCGTGACGTTTACTCCCCCCAGCCCGGAAGCGGCAAAAGCATACAATTATTCGTGGAATATTGATTCAGCATATGGACAGAAGGGACCCGTACAGAACAGCTATCCACCATATCAATTCCCGGGGATGGAACATAATTGGGAGCTGTGGGCACAAATGGGCATCCCAAGGCAGAAAGAGGGTGCGAATGGAAATGCCATAGGTGTATTCAGTGCGCCTAGCGCGCTGGATCCAATCTTTAGAACACGCAGCTACGCGCGAACGGCGCACTACGATGCAGTCAAACAGCGCGCAAACTATCATCTTCTCACCGGATATCAAGTCACGGAAATTCTTTTCGAAGATGATCTCGAGGCAGTTGGCGTCATTCTTGTAAAAAGAGGTTCGGCGCAGAAGATTGCGATTCGGGCCAACAAGGAGACTATTCTCGCCGCGGGTGCACTTTGGACACCTTGGCTCTTGCAGAGATCTGGCCTCGGCCCAAGAAGAATTCTCGAAGCTGCGAATATTTCGATGAAAAGAGATTTTCCTGGTGTAGGTGCAAACTTTCAAGACCATCCGTTTGGTGGGGCGATTTTTAGCTGGGGGAACCCGCCCTGGCCCACACAAGCGAGTCTGCTCACCAACGAAACCTTCTACCGGGAAGCCGAAAAGGAATACCGTGAGTCCCGGACAGGGCCGCTGACCGTCGCTCGGGGAAATCAAGCTGCCTTTCTTCCCCTTCAAACCATTGACCCTGAAGGATGGAAAGACCATGCCGACGCCGTCCTCGCCCAAGATGCCGCCCCTTACCTGCCACCGACATACGATGAGAGCCTAATAGCAGGCTTCAAAGCACAGCAACAGCTGACAGCCGCGCTTTACAAGCGCAACGATAGCGCCGCAGTCGAATTCCCTTTCGCATCCGGCCCCGTCGGCCCTTTCGCCTTGATGCGCGTCCTCTCGCGAGGCTCCATTAATATCAACACTTCGTCTCCAGACTCGCCGCCTCTCGTTTACTACCGTACTTTTAGCAATCCTTTGGACATATCTCTCGCAGTTTCCTCACTTCGTTTTTCCCGAAAACTGAATGCCCACCCTGCGCTCGCCGACGTCGCACCGGTGGAAACGGCGCCGGGTGCTAATGCGAAGGATGATGCCACACTAGAAGCGTATTTGAGAGAAGGCGCGATAACACCTAGTTTTGCGCATGCAAGTGGTTCAACCAGCATGTTGCCAGAGGCACTAGGTGGAGTCGTGGGACCTGATCTGCTTGTCTATGGTACGAAACGACTGAGCGTGGTGGATGCAGGTATCTTCCCCTTCATTCCCGCTACTCATCTATGTACCACTGTCTATGCGGTGGCAGAAAAGGCGGCGGATTTGATTAAGGAGAGAACGAAAAAATAACTTTGGTGATGATACGCGATGTTGACGGACTGTTTAATGGTGCTTTTTTCAAAGGCATTTGGACCGATTCTGGGATCCTTTGGCCTACAGGGTGTAATGAAAAGCTCTCAGACATACAAGGGTAATCTGATCAAAGACTGTCATTGTATGTGTGGATATTCTAACACTTCTCAAACCTATAGATATAGGGACCAACGTGGTTTGTTGGCAAAGGGGTGGCCAGTTTGCCTGTGGAAAAATATGTTCATGATTTGGACTGCCATGAAAGTCATACACCTTTTGGTGAAAACGCTTTAGATTCCGAACGATTTTGGTGATTTGGATTCTTGTACAGATCTTGTCTAGATTTATACTTGTCCAGGTTCTGATGTCTGGAATGATTCCCTTGTCTATTAATTAGGCAGCATATCTGCCGTAGTTACTATGGGCTCTTCTTTGTGATGTTTCGTCAAACGAGATATAGGGGACTCTATAAGCCTACACTCTCGTCAATATTTTGATGACAGGTAACCGTATCAATGGTCATTTGACCTTCCAAGCTCCTGAAAAATGGTACAGCATCCTCCGACTACCTAACTTTTGAAGTTAGTGTATTCCACCCTGGGGTTGATAATGACATGTATTCTTGAAAGCAGAAGTGATGGGCAAAATTCCCCGATTCGCAAACTCTACCAACACTTCCTCCCGCTATGTGGTCGCAGCAGCCATAGAATGCAAAATTGTTGCAATATCTTTGTCGGCTTTGGACACATGTGGTTGAACGTTCTTTGGATCATTCTACAAATCTTGTGCGATCCTGCGTAGCTTAATGCAGTAGTACTACACCTCAGGAGCTGAAGAGTTGCTTTTTAAGATATGCTTGCATACTTTAATTGCTGGCGCAGTGAAATGCATAGCTTGAATAACATCGCATGCAAATCTGATAGCTTAGAGTTCGCTCGTTTCTTCTGTTTCATTAAGCGGCGATGATTTCCAAGTGTATAATATTAGGGAAACAGCAAGTTACAACAAACACATAGTCATAAAGAAGAAAGACGTAAATGGTATAGAGGCTTCAGCAGATTGAGGGTAGGGTCAAAGCGGATTAATGATGCATCACCACGGCAAAGTGGGATGAAGCTACCTTGATCAGCCTGACAGGCCCTTCCTCACCAGTTGTACGCACCAATATAAGGGACAGGTAATGTCGCGAGTTTCGTGAAGTTGACCTATGCCAAATTAATTATCGGGGGAACGTTTCCTTAGGAGACATCATCTATAGGCTTAGTCCATGATCTGATCTCTATTATGAGCTGCGCCCGACGATTATCTGTGAAGAAACGGCTGTATACAGGTAAGCATAGTGCACATCCTAATGCCCAGGATCAAGCGAAAGGCTCTCAGGCTACGCAACCCCCGCTTCTGTGAGAAGGAAGGCTCTTCAGCTGAAGGTCTGTGCACACTTGAGTTCCATCAAAACACGATCGTTTGTACTACTACCTCCATCTCGTCGCGATCTCTGAGCAAACACCTTTTACCAACATTCTTGAACTTGTGCACTAGTCTCCCAGACCAAGAAAAACACGACGAAATCCCAAACACGTAGGTTCTTCCACAGCGGTGAAGTGTGCGATTCTGACAGTAGCAGTTCTTTAAATAACGCCGAGGGGTGCGGTGGAGGCTTTTTGAAAGCCTCCGATACCCTTTGTTTTCCCTATTCAACGACAATGTCACGTTGACTCATGCGATCACGTTCTTGAACTCGGGAGACAGCCTATTATCAACGGTGATAATAGTATTATCACCGTTGATAATAGGCTGTCTCCCGAGTTCAAGAACGTGACCCATTTCATCGAAGGCTTTAGCCACTCTATCCCAGGCGGCTGTCTTCCCCAGCAATTTCCAGAATATGAACATTCACTATGGAATGTTCATACTCTGGAAATTGCTGGGGGTTCCGAACTGCCTTCCATTGATATGAGACTCCCAGAAGATTCTTGTGCGATAGATTCATTCGTCGCAACAAGCAATTCACTCGGGATTACCGGAGAGCTAGACAAAATCAATGGCAGTGGATGTCAAGACTCCATATTCACGCCTTTTGATCTTACAGGATGCTACGATCTCTCGTCAGCTCAGCCGTGTGTACCACGACCTTATATCCTAAGCCCGTGTGGCGCGTTGAGTCCCACATCGACTGTATCCCAAAATTCCGGTATTGTTAGTTTCCATCGAAAACTAGTAGATCCTCCCGTTATCCAAGAAGATTTCTGGCAGAATTTTGAGGCTCCTCTGGAATTTCCCTTTGTTCCTGATCGTGATACAAGTTTTTGGTCCCCTGTCGCATATGATTTGGATTCGGCATTCTATGGAAATCTACGGAGTACCCTTCACGATGTATTCCCAATACATCCTACAAACCAAAACTCAAAAGAAATCGATAAAGACAAATTCAATTCATTTGGAACCGATCGCATTCATTTCCAGAGAGGCATGTCGCAGAGCTCAAGCGAGAATTCTACGGTATCTCTTGCAACAGACAACTCGTCCGACCCAATACACTCATCAGACTCATCTTCAGTGTCGACGCCCAGGTAAGCTTATTCATCCATCTATCTTTACAAATACTGATACCTGCCCCAGCTCTTCTGGAAAGTACATCATAAAACCCATTCAATGCCGCTTCGACGGATGCCCTGCATCATTCAAATCATCGTCCGAGCGCAGTCGTCACCACCAGGTATCTCATGGCGTCTCTTCCAAGAATGGCCCATTTTTTTGCAATGTGCAAGAATGTTCTTATAAACAGTCCCATGGGAAGAAGTTCAAAGGCTTTCGTCGTCGCGATAACTGGCGCACACATATGAAACGTGTTCATCACCGTACTAATGCCGATATGGGGGATCCGCTTGATTGCGAGGGAAATGCGGTCCACTGTAGGCAGCACGGCAAGGCAGCCAATATTGTCACGGAATAGAGATAATGCAATGAACTGCTTCTCAATAAATTGAAATTGATTTGATAAACATTTAATTGAGCAAACGGCTATAAAGTCGAATCATCAACTGATCAAATTCATAGAACAGCTTACACTCCGCTTTGCGCATTCTTGAAATACATGCTTCAGCAGGCCAATGGCAATCAGCTGTGAGAAGGCATCCAAAGAGAGCTACATCGCTCGAGAGCCGTCCCTGGGATAAGTTATCACTTGAGAGCCTTCTGTCATAAGCTGTTGGCGGGCCATAGCCAATCTTTTCCTTAAGATGGATCAAGTTTGTTTTACGGGAATTGTCTAGGAGCCTTCACATCTAAAGTAACTTTCTATATGCGTTGATGGAGAGCCTTCTGCCCCCCAAACATATTTATCTAGCATCAGCCCCGAAATTTAGTGATACCATTTTTCTTGTATTTAAATTTGCGACGAGCAGAAGAACAGAGGCAGGACAATTCGCTGCCTACCGCCGATCTTGCCAACATGAACAGCGTGTGTAAATTCCCCCGATTCACAATTCACAATTACTAAAATAGAGCAGAATGTCAAGTTACCATCTTCTTACGAACCCCAGTCCGTAAGTATATCATCCAACGAACATCATTAGTGCTGTTTACAGTGTGTTTACCCAAGTAGGACCTCGCCATCATCTCCCCTGCGCATCTACCCCAAAAACTAAGCGAGGGAATCCACGTAGAATGGAACAGAGCAAACCCCCCATTCTCTCGTCATACAATCGATATTACCTTTGCGCCTCCAAATTACAGCAGTTGCACCTTAGATTTTCGACTCCTTCTCTTTTGCCTCGTACCCGCCACAGCCCTACAGATGGTCTCCCTCTACGCAACTGGGCTCTCCACCATGTACTCCGGCCTTTCAGAGTCATTCCTTCTCTTGGCAACAATCGGTCTCAATGTTAACATTGTGTTAAAAACCTACATTCGGGGACAGGGATCACGTAAACTGGTACCTCTTCTCTTATGCTTGGGTATATGCATTGGGGGTATTGCGGCGGCGTGGGCCTGTTTCTGGAGTGGCTACTATAATGGTTTCAAGGTGGGATTATTTGTTGCGGAGATGGGAGGGCTGGTTGCCGGAGTGGAGGCATGTTTGATTTTCGAGAAAACTTATCAAAAACTGCCGTGTAGGATTCAGTCATGAGGTCAAGCGAATTACGCTTGATGTGAATTTACAACATATCTAATGCTCCCTAAAATTTACACGATCTCAACTTTATACACAAACACCCTGCCAATCCACGTGCAATTCCTCAACCTTGGAAGCGTTTAGCAACCTGGCGGCCGGCCTGTACATCCTTGACAGCCTGCACGATCTTGGGACCAACCTGTTGCGCGATGAACTGATCACCAGCGCTGTTGGGATGCACACCGTCACTACGCAGCATAGCATTCGTGAAACCTGCAGCGCGCGAGCAATCCGCAATCACAATCGGAGACTGGCTGGTAGTCTTCTGGGAGGCCCAGTTGGGGATCGCGCTGTTGACGCCTTCGACGGTGGCATCGGACCAGCTTGTAGGGATCATTTTGTCGATCTACGGTTCATGGTTAGCACGTGATGCTTCGACATATCCTGCTCCAGAATAAAAGTGGGTATATGACTTACAATGATCTTGACCTTCGGGTTTGCCGCCCTCATGGCAGTAATCAGCGACGTGTAGCTGTCCAAGATGCTCTGTACGTTCCTCTTTCCAATGTTCACGTCGTTGGTCCCGAGCATAAACTGCACAACATCGGGTTTGGTGCTTTGCACCCATCCAGCAATGTTATTGCGGGCGATATCGTACGCCTGCCATCCGGAATGGCCCTCGTGGTTTACATCGAAACCCGATGGTTTCTGGCAGCTTGCATCAAGGTCGGATTGAGTGCCGACGAAGTCGACGGAGTTTGCGAGACCCGCGTTGGTTAGTTGGGTCCAGACTTGAGGGCGCCAGCATGTTATTTCGGTTATGGAGTCCCCGAGTAGCACTGCGTGTATGTTAGTTATGGGAGATCGGGAGGATGGGGTTTCGAAGAGTGACGTACTGACTTTCACCTTCGTCTGGGCTGAAACGGTGGCCAGCAGGCCCGCTGTAAGAGCAAGTTTTGAGAAATACATTGTATTGGCGAGGGAAGTTATTCAGATCGATGTCACAACCAGCTAACTTGAGTGGACTACGTACTGTGGTTGTGATTATATATACTGCTTGTTTCACCCGGTGGTTTCACTCGCCCAGTCCCACCGGACGGACAACTGGAATCATATGCTAATTAGCAATTTGCGGGGATATCGTTGACTGTGGGGTACGTAGCGACCTATTTGTGTCAACAGCCCTGGTCTAAATCAAAATCTCTGCGCATTCTTCAATATAAACGGCCGGTCATTGGTGGGGCTTCATGTTTCCTTCGCATTACATTGCTTTTGATTTTATAGTGTATTTTTGGTCGCAGGCGATGCTTGTTAGACCGATAGTTTTAATCTATTGTCAACACTAGGCGATGCTATTAATTAACTTATAGTATGCCCCTGTACACTAGCGCCCGTACTCCCGGAGATATTCTCTGCATGTAGATAGTCGATCTTCCCTCCAGGTTCTTCCTTTTGTTTTGCACAAAGATGTATTCATCAGGATGCTCCAGGCCAAGGCCTTCAACTTTCCCGAAAGGAGTAAAATTCGCTACGGGGATGTCTCCGCCGGTCACCATACCTAACAAAGAGTAGAAAAAAATGCAACCTTTACATAAAATCCGCTATTTCACCTAGGCGCCACGTCACCACGTGCAAGTACTTGCAGCCACAGTGAACAAACTTTCATTTGAACTAATAATCTATTTATCTAAACGTCAAATTCTCTATGCTTTATTTCTCTAAACCCTACTGCATAGGAGAACGCAAGCTGCGAATCTCCGCATCTTCCTCCTCCTGCTCCGCCGACTTCTTCCCAGGCAAGCGCACCGCGCGATCCAGCGCAACAGGTAACCCTCTATGTCTTCCCCTCATCATAACAAGAACCATAATAATCTTGCTACCAGTATAGAAGCCACCACTCAGACTACATGCCTGATCAGACAGACCAATGCTGATACCGATATTGGTATACCCGGACACAATCTCGAAGAGGATGGGGAATACGCCATACGTGACGGGGTCGGCTTTTGAATGCGCCGTTTCGATGATGGTGATGATGAAGAGCGCTAGAGCTATCCACCATACGTCGTGACTGAGCTGACCGCGCACTTGTTGGGATAAGAGACTCGGGGGTGCGGCGCCGGGCTGACTGTCAAGGGAGTGGATCGATGCGCGGGAGAAGTCGACCTCGGCCGCTCGGCGGAGTGGCTTGGGTGGTAGAGGTTGCCTGTTCGCAACGCCCACGCCTTGGAAAGATGACATGCTGCGCTGGAGTTGGCGACCGACGAAAGCTGTTCCGCGGCGAGCGAGTCCCGGAGCGCGGAAGCTGGAGGGAGATCTTATGCTCGCGTTCAGGGTGTTGCTGTCCAATGCTGACGAGTTTCCCTGAATGGCAGCGTCGACGTCGAAAAGGCTGCTGCTTGCCGAGTGTAGCTGTTCCACGTCCGCTTCGTCACCCTCGTAGATTCCTAGCGCGCGTTCTTCGTAAACGTTGGTTCGCCGCATGGTGATAATATGCGGGTAGGCAGCCGTGTAAAAGATAACGAGCCAGAGGACCTGGACATCGTGATACATGGCTGACGGGGCAACTATGGCGTAGCCTCCTGAGGGAATCGCTGTGGAGTAGAGATATCAAGTCAGTGACGACTTTTCATTAGGAGAAGATGGAAGCCCACTTACAGAAACCTTCGAAGAGCGAAATGAATATTCGCCGTCCAACCGGAATCGCCTCCATTGTTGGATTTCCAATGCCGAGAATCAAAATGAGAATCCAGTCTGCGATTACGAAGGCGGTGAACGTGATCCCAAACGCCCAGGTATCTCTTCTTGGAAACATGCTGATGTATACGCGACGCGGAAACCTGAGAATAAAATCGAACCCCTCTTTCCAAACACCATACTCCTTTGATCTAGAAAAAATGTTAAGTGCCTTCGACATTGTCCAGATAATGCCTCGCATGAAGACCGGGAAAGCTGCTGGACCAGCCAGTGAGAGAACGGTGACGACCACCAAGAGAAAATACGAGGATTGAAAAGGTAAGAAACCGGCATCCAAGAGGGTGAATCCGGTATTGTTGTATGCTGAGATGGCAAGGAAGATTCCTGCCCACCAAGGGTTTTGCCCGTTGACCGCCGCAGCTTCGGTTTCGTGAACAGCCATCCACGCACCAAGGGCAATGGCGCCGAAAACTTGCCATAGGACGAAATATACCATGACGAAAAAAGAGAGGAACTTCAGGGAGCGGTACTCGACGCCACCTAGATATTCGCGTTCGTCGGAGGACAGATTGAAAAATTGGCCGTGCTTCCCAATGTTGCTCTTCTGCTCAGTGATGAACGTTCTGACGTTGAACTTATCAGACATTCCCGAATCGGCGGTCCTGGGTCTTCTTGTCGATTCGCCCTGGGAGCGGATTTTGTATATCGAATGTCCACTAGCTGGAGCTTCCCAAGGACCGCCTTGTTCCCGAATGGGTTCAAGAAATCCAATGTGATGCTGCGGAGCTCTTTCCTCGACAGTGGAATCCGGTTCCGCCGAATCCTGCTCATTCCGCAACGTTTCTTCCCGCCCAAGCTCTTCCATACCCAGCGCCTCTGCATCATCCACTTTCCTCGTCCCTCGCTGGCGATTTCTCAGTCGGCCCTTTCCAAACGACGACATGACCGGGACACCAAACATAGCACCCGCCATCCCAACCACGGATCCAGTTTGCGACGGTTTGTTTTTCCGCTTCGCCCGCTCCGATTCCACAATATCCTCAAATCGCTTTTCGAAAATGTGTTTTCGGAACGCGATGGTGAACCACGAAACAATCACCTGACTCCCAATAACCATCAAAACAGCCAACACCACCTGCTGGAACGTCGTCAACTGGCTAACATTGACGGTATTGAGACCGCTTCCGGTAATGGCCGATGTCACCATGAACAAGCAGTCCCACCATCCAATGCTGCGAGGCGGGGACGACGCGCCCCAGAAGATGAGAGTGCCTATAACAGTCGTAACGATAAAGTACGCATAGTGAAGGGTGATGAAGTTGACGGGTGGAATATAGGGTTCGGCAGCGGCAGCTAACGCCTCCAAATGGGAGCTAGCATTAGGGTGCTCCGAACGGAACTTTTCCCGCCAAGGATGGCCCATTGACAGATATCGTGCTGCGTGTTATTTCATTGATTTTTTTTCCGATGCGAATTGTGCTTGCCAATTAATTCATTACTTGTGGAAAGAAGTGAAGAGAGACTGAACGAAGCAAAAATTGTTCGATGCGGTGTCGCGTGTCTTTCCTTCCCCTTTTCATCGGCACGGTTATCTGGCTCTAAACCCTATTGGGAACTTGTACTCGCCTCAAGTTTCAAACACAACATTCCCTGCAGCTTCGGAGAATTGTATCGAGTGTTATACAACACAAGCTTCATAGTGAAAGACTTTATGTTGTGCATGTCAATGCCCAAGTCGCGGATAGAATTTCGAATTGCCACCTTTGAATAAAAAGATATCAAGTCCTTTAAACACAAACGCCCATGTTAAACATTACAGCCCCTACAAACGAAGCCTCCGCTCTGTTTAGGAAAATGGTGCGCTTTGGCTAAGGTTAGTGCGCCTCCTACCAAGCACTTGCTTGATAATGTTATTTTATATATAGTTTGGTTGGTACTCTGCATCAGCTTACCTCTACGCAGGGCCTAAAACCTTGTTTTTGAAAAATTGTTTGGTATATTGGAAATGATCTAGCCCAGGGAAAGCTTCATAGCCTTTGTTCTATGGATCAAAAATTGAGAAACCTTTCCAATGCTGCTATTTCACCAAACATCTCGGGTTACTTTTTCTGACTACCATCTGTAAGAAAACATGACGAACCGAGCCATCGCATACTCCTACATCTCTCGGCATACTAATCTCGAATGAATGCGTAGGTCAGACTTTTTTCTTTTTTTACTTCCCCTTTCGAACTAGGCAATGAGATGTTGGTAACTACTAAAATAAAGGAATATCAAAAATTCTACATCGATAGGAACGTCTTTCTATAATCTTATCAGCATGCGGCTTCAAACGCAATTTCTAACCCATTACAATGCATAATTATTTCGATTCTGTGGTGCGACCTCTCAGATCTCTAATTTTGCATCTCACCCTTCGTCCCGGCCAGACGGAGCGAGCTAACCCACCACTCCGACGCTTCACCACTCCGGTCCACCTATCTACCCAACGTGAATCTTCCCCAACCGCTTTCTTACCCCCTTAACCACACCAGGCCCCGTGCCCACCAAACTCACCAAGCACGTAACAACGCCACAACTGACCGCCATCAAATGACTAACCCTGCACCCATACAAATACCCACCCAGGACAACCTCCAACTCCTTGCCGCTAAACACCTTTCTAACCTGCAACGCGCCCGCGTTAACAACCACGCTGGGATCCAAACTCGGCAGCGCGGCCTTGACATGACGAACCAGGCCCTGCGCAAACGCGGCTTCACCTGCCGCGACGAACAACGTGGTGCCCATGTTCTCCGCGAACAGGGAGACGGTTGTAACGGCGGGGATCTCGGCGCGGGATGACACGAGGGATTGGTTGTAGATCATGGGGATTTGCAGCGCGATTCCGATGCCCATGCCCGTGAGGAGCTCAAAGCCGATCCAGCGGCGCGTCGATGTAGGTTCGTTGACGGTGTAGATGCTGATTGTGCCGGCGGTAGCGAGGACGGCGCCGCCGATGAGGAGTGGCTTGTAGTGGCGCCACCAAGTTAGGAATACGTTGGACGTTGCCGTGAAGACGGACACGCCTAGCAGCAGAGGGATTAAACGGACTCCGCTTTGTGATGCGGATGCCGCGTCGACGGACTGGAATTGCACAGGGAGTGTGTACTGTAGAGGTTGGAACACGCCGGCAAAGAAGAACATGAAAGCGAGGTTGAGTGTGATTTTGGGCTTGCGAAGGAGGTATGCATGGACCATTGCGTGGGGGCCCATTGCGTACTCGTTGAACAGGAAGAACATGAAGCTGAGAGCGGTTCCGAGGAGGCCGCCCCAGACGGAGGGAGAAGACCAGGGGTGCGTCGACGTGTAGTGCATGGCGAGCACGAAGCAGGTTTGGAAGGCGGTGACGAGGATACCGCCGTTGAGGTCGAGGCCGATGATGCGGGTGAGTAGTGAATTTTCTTGAGGGGGCTGGAGGGGAGAGCGGAAGGAGAGGGCGACGATGGTTACGGCGAGGAAGCCAATGGGGAGGTTGATCCTGTTTGGACATGTTCAGTCGCAGTCTTTGATCGCACTTATCCGTTCATCTTCCAATATCAAAAACCTCCAAATACGGAGATTTGTACGCAAACAAGAGAAGTCGAAGAAAAAGAAAACACGAAAGAAAGAGATCATGAGTAAACCCACCAGAAACACCACCTCCAACCAACACTATCCGTCAATCCACCGCCTAATAACGGACCTGCCACACTCGCGATGCCAAAAGTCGCACTTACAACTCCCATAAACGCCGGGCGGTGGTCATCCTTGACGCTCAGCGCAATCATAACGAACGCACCCGTCATGACCCCGCCCCCGCCCAACCCCGCAACCACCCTCCCCAAAATTAACGCCTCACTGCTCCGCGCTGCGCCGCAAATCGCATTACCAACCTCAAAAATGAGCACCGAAAGCACGAAGACGCGTTTCAGGGGAAAGGTCTGGTACGCTTTGCCCCAGACGAGCTTGAAAGCGCCGTTGGTGACGCTGTAGGCGGAGCCATACCATGCGATGTTGGAGATGGAGGAGAATTCGGTGGTGATGGCAGGGATGGCAGTTGCGATTATGGAGAAGTCGAGGGCGGCCAGGAGGATGGAGAGGACGAGACCGATGGTTAGAAAGAAGAGGCGGGTGCCTTTGACATAGACTGGCTGTTCTTGTGGCTGCTGCCGCTGTTGCTCCTGTGGTTCGTCTTGTCGAAGTGGTGTTGCTGGTTCGTCATGTTTCTGTAACGCTTCAATCACGGTGGATGGAGAGACCTCTCGCGGTTGTAGCTCTATATCGCTCATGTTGCTCAGCAGCTCGTCCGTAACTTAGGTATCGCACGCGTGGAGCAGTGAACTGGAAGATGGTCAAATATAAGAGCCATTGTTGCCTGATCTATGCTATATGCATGCCGTCTCATGTAGAAGGTACTTGAAAGCGGTGAGAACAATGCATCGGATCGCCGTCCTTTTCTTCGTTGCTCTCCCTGATGAGGTAGCCATGCAGGTTTAACTTTCGGCCGAGACGCGGGATGAATTAATTGTTGGTGAGCAGCTAAACTCTTCGTGTCAGCCAACGAATGCATCCCTTGTCATGTCGCCATTATCGTAGTAGACATATGACTCGCCCTGATGAACTGTCAGATGAAGGAGCCAATGTATTTAGAGGTTTGAGACATATGTAACAAGCACGGTACAAAGTAGGTTAAGCTTAAAATAAGCTCCGACTAGCTTCCCATACTTTGACACCCACGTGACACCTACCGGACACATCTATTCTGAAGTCTTCCTGTGAACAACAATCATCAACCCGACTAAATCCCAGCCTATCAAACTAAACAATTACCAGATCCCAACCTCACACACATACACATACATACATTAAGTTCCATCAAAACCCCGCCCACACCCCACCACCATCCCAATCCCAAAAGTACCACCTATCCTATACCGCAAGTCTTGATCCCATCACCACATACCAACCTCCCCCTTCTCCTCCTCCCCCTTCTTCTTCCGTACATCGGGGAGAGGGGTTTCGCATCCCCACACAAACCCTACCTATCCCTATGTAGATACGCTAACCTCAAGCTATATAGTCTACATAGTCTACAAAACCCACCCAAACACACCTACCCACCCCCTCCTCTCTATCCCCCCAATTTTAGCTATACACCTTCCCAAGTACCCTCGCAAAACTATACGAAACACGAGCTGCATTCATCATACAAACCTCACCTCACCTACTTACTAACACAAGGTAACCGGTGTGGATGTGGGATAACAATCGCGAGTTCCATCCAATAACTAACTAGATACTCTTAACGATGAAGAAAGGTATGGTTCTCGTCGTCTGATTAATGCGAGATACGAGGTCTCGGTGTCGCTCGTGTCCTCGCGCCACACCGAGAATGTACTGAAGGACAAAAAGAAGGAAGGATAAAGTACCAACACAATTACAACGGCAAAAAAAAAGAAAGCCAGCAGAGAACCATTCCATTCCAAGAAAGAAAGAACAAAAAAACTAACCGAGATGCGAATCCACCTAGAATTTCGCGTCCAACTCGCGCACCGAAAAGTCCACCGACCGAGGTGAGGTGAGCGGAGTTAGGAGGGGGGAGGGGGGCGTAAACGCAAACGAAGTAAGCGACCAACCTTTCCTAACGAGTAGGTCAGACCATAGAAAATACGGTAGGGTAGCCTTTGTAATCGTAGGTTCCGAACTACGTAGCTGACACATCAACTCCTTCGTACAACATTTCAATGTACCCTTCCGGTTTTAGGTATCGCTGCCTGCTCGTGTCTGTTTGGAAAGGATGTATATATATTTGCAGTATAATTCTTCCTGTTGTGATTTTTTACATCAGATTCAAATCAACACCTCGCTTTCAACTTCCAAATCTCAGAGACTCGGCTCAAACCTACCTACCTCACTACCTCCTTGAAAATATCCCAATTCCAACTTTGTGTTCACTTGAATCGAGTCGTTGTCTGTAGGGAACAATGGCTCCAACATACCTCATCATCGGCGCAACAGGCAATATCGGCAGCCCCTTGGTCTCGTTCCTGCTCAGCCACCCATCCCAACCCACATTGGTTCTCCCTACCAGCAAACCAGCTGAGAAATTGACCGCTGCTCTTCCCCCAAACCACGATAAATCGCGCGTCCATGCGGTTCAGGGCTCCATCCAGGACCCAAATTTTCTTGATGGGCTTCTTGAAACACATGGTGTGACAGGCGTCTTCATGGCCATGACCGGAGATAACGAGCTCTTCACAACCTTTAACATCATTGCGTCTCTAGAGCGCTCCAAGACCGTCAGACATCTCGTATACGTATCATCGTTGGGAGATCACAGCTTGGATGCGATACGCGGTGGCGTGTTGAAGAATGCGAATGCAGCAAATATAGCGCCCAAATTCATTGTCGAGGCGAAGCTCAAGTACGGTGTTGCACCGCGTGATGATGTCTCCGGAAAGGGTTTGAGTTGGACTTTACTCGGACCGTCACTGTTCTTCAGCAACGACCTGGGGTTTAAACAAGGAATGCTTGAAAATGGGGCATTCGGAGCGCCTATGGGTAAGAAAGGTGCAAGTCGCGTAGATCCACAAGATATTGCCCTCGCAGGGGTCAAAGCCCTTGAAGATGACGGGCAGCGGTGGGGCGGTAAAAAAGTCATGGTCGGCAGTCGGAAGGGATACAACGACGAGGAAACAGCAAAGCTTTGGTCGGAGGCGTTGGGCAAGACCATCAAGCCAAATCCCTCCGACAAGGCCGCCTTCGATGCGGTGGAGACTACGTTTGGCCAGCATATGGGACCAGCATGGGGCAGGGTCCTAAGACTCATGTTGGAGCAGTTCGCAGAGGAAGGGTATTTGATGTCGGAAGCCGAATACCAAGACCAGGTTGCGCTGCTGGGTAAAGAGCCCAAAAGTTATGAGAAGTTTGTAGAGGAGACTGCCAATGTCTGGAAGAGCGGATGAAGTATGAGTGCCTTGATGGGACGAACCCATAGTCTCCGGTAGCATGTAATCAGTTGTTCGACAAAAGGAAGCTTGGAATGGTTGGAAGTTGAATTGAATTATTTATTTTTCTACTCCATGAAGAACGAAATCAGCATCTAGTACTCACATCTACAACTTTCCAGCAGTGTAGAAATCTTCAAGAGCAGTCTTGATACGAGCAGACATCGTCTTCTCTCCCTCACGCACCCATACCCTAGGGTCGTAGTACTTCTTGTTGGGCTTGTCCTCGCCGTCGGGGTTGCCGACTTGGGTCTGGATGTAGTCCTTCTTGTTCTGGACGTAGTCGCGGATACCAGTGAGGTAGGCCCACTGGAGATCAGTGTCAAGGTTCACCTTGACCACACCATATGAGATAGCCTCACGGAAGTCATCGACGGAGCTGCCAGAGCCACCGTGGAACACCAAGAAGACGGGCTTCTCTTCGCTCGACTTGATCTGCTCCTTGACGTAGGCTTGGTGCTTCTTGAGGAGGCCGGGCTGGAGCTTGACGTTTCCGGGCTTGTATACACCGTGCACGTTACCGAAACCAGCAGCAATGGAGAAGTATGGGGAGATACTAGAATACAGTTAGTTTGTGAAAGACCTGTCATGGCATTCTTGTTGGACGCTTACGGAGAGAGGGTCTTGTAGATCTGTGCAATGTTAGTGTGACTGCTTCAACATTTTCAATCGAATAAATGCTTACCTCGTAGATGTCCTCGGGTTGGGTGTACAGGCTGTTGTTGTCAACATCCTCGTTGTTGACACCGTCCTCCTCACCACCGGTGATACCGATCTCCATCTCCAAGAACTGCTTCATGGGGGCAGCGCGCTTGAGGTACTTGGCGGTGGTCTCGATGTTGTACTTGACTTCCTCCTCGGACAAATCAATCATGTGCGAGGAGAAGAGGGGTTCGCCGGTAGCCTTGAAGTGAGCTTCGTCGGCATCGAGCATGCCATCGAGCCATGGAAGCAGCTTCTTGGCGCAGTGGTCGGTGTGGAGGACGACGGGAATGCCGTAGGCGGGGGCGATGGCGCGGATGTAGTGGGCAGCAGCGATAGCACCGGCGATGGAGGCTTCTTGGTTCTTGTTGTCTACGCCCTTGCCTGCAAAAAGGGGTCAGCAAAAGACATTTGACTCGTCACAGCTGCAGGCTGCAAGTTTGCACTTTCTGGAATTGTCGATATGAGCGGAAAATACATACCGGCGAAGTAGGCGGCTCCACCCTGAGAGGTCTGGAGGATGATGGGGCTCTTGCTGTCACGGGCGGCCTCGAGGGCTGGATACTGTCAATTCATTGATGTACGAAAGGGTGCGCATTCGCGAATTGCTTACCAGCGACGACAGTGGAGCTGGATGTGACCTGTGAAAGATGAGATCAGCCCATGTTGGATTCGAAAAGTCACCGAGGGACAAGGAGGGACTTACGTTGATGGCGGGGATGGCGTAGCCCTGCTCTTGTGCGTTCTTGAAGAGCTATCAGGGCAGAGTCAGAATTCAATTCAAAGAGCAGGATTGAGTCAAGACGGCGCGAAGAAATTACCTTGAGGACATCATCGCCGTAGATGACACCGGACTTGCGGGAGAGAACGCTGGAGGTGGCGTGTCAGCTGGGTGTGGTGGTATGAGCGGAAGGAGGGGTAAAGACGTACTCTTGAGCACCCATGTTGTGTGATGGTTTGTGGGATTGCAGTTGATTCAATGTGGTTTACTGAAGGAGGATTGGTGAGCACGATGGGGGAGAGTGTGAAATGTAAGTGAAGAGGAAGAGTGTTGGCGGAGGCAGAAGTTTTGTTGATAGGTAAAGGGTATGAGGTAATGGTGGAGGGGGGTTGTTGGGAGGGAAAGAGCAAGAAGCTTGAGGCAGGTGCGACCCCCCCACCCCACCACCCACTCCACTCTCACCACTCCACCAAGCCGACGCCGACGCCGGTGATGTGATGCCATGACAACCCACTCCCACCACACTGCACCAGTAGCAGCCACCAGAGGCCAACAATGCGCGCGCCTATACCGTCAAGTCATGATCCCAGCAGGGCTGACAGGACCAGCAAAAGCAACGACAAAAATAAATCACGTCAATTGGACGACGGGGCGACGGAAAAAGTCTGCAGCAATGGACAGATCAGGGAGTGGGTACGCCCAGGTGGATACATGTACCAAGGAAAGAAAAGGAATCAAAAGAAACGACGTAATTGTCAACCGAAACAATGGAGGTGACAGACGTCAATGCAATTGGTCTAAGATGGACTTACCAAGTGCTGGTGGTAAATGTACGCGGGCGGTGATGATAAGAATTGTTTGGTGGCTAGATATGTTTGAGGGAAAAAGAAAAAAAAAACCAAAGTCAAAAAGAATGAGGGGTGGACGTGATTAATTATGGATACTCATTCATCACTCATGACACAGCAGACGGTCATGATGGCTGCTGTATTCAAAGTCTGCTCGTGCATCATTCACGGCCGCGCAGTGCTGTTGTTCAGAGGCGTCACGTTAGCAACCTGGGTCCCACACCCACTCCTCCCGCTTCTCCCGCACCCAGCTCGGCGCCTTTTCACTTCCCCCATCCACCCCATCCGACTCTCTCCGTACTTTCGTGAAGCCTCATCCCATCACGAGACTCTTCCTCACCCTCTGCCTCCAATGTCTGGTCAGCATTACTCACTCTTTCCCCTTCTGGACTTTCGCATCCGCGGATGAATGGCATTTGAACTTCTTTTGTGTACACTATGTTTACAAGATCGCTTCACGGTTCCCCCGCCCCATACTATGTTGTACACCCCATCTATTCCCCCTCTTTCCCCTTTCTTGGCCTGGATACCTCTGTCCAGATATGTGCATACATATATATACAATACAACCGAGGGCCGAGCCGTGCTTCATCTTCCATCCCGATCCAATCCGGATATAATTTCCTTTGCTCTTGTTTCGATTCCCTATTCCGTTCCTCTTGCGTATAGAACCACCCCCCTCATGCGCCTATTCCTTGGCGCGAATGCGGACGGTCCTCTCCAATGGTGTCTCCGCACCACTTAATTGAATCTTCACTTTGAATGAACCGAGCTGCTTCACTCGCGATGTATCCTCCTCCTCATATCCCGAGATGAACGTGATGTCGCTTTCAGAGAGCACCACACGAGCCGCTTCGTCGTTGTGAGCCAATGCGGACTTGATAGTGCTTGCAATATCTGAGGTCGAAACCGATCCATAAATAGCATTGGGGTTTGCCTTGGGCTTGTCCTTGAGCGTGATGGACGCCAAGATATCCGCGGCTTCTGATACACCGTGCCGTCTGCTTTCTGATTTATCCTGCTTCTCCTGTGGAATGGGCTGTCGCGCGAAATCGATGGTGGGCGGGACGAATGTGTCGATGAGTTCCATGGAACGTTCGGCCTGCTGGTGTGAGCTTGCGTCTAAGAACGGAGAGGACGGATAGAAGACATACGCTGAGCATTTGAAGCTCTATGGGTCGCACGTAATGCTTTTTCTGTTGCAAGAGACCCTCATCTTCTTCCTCCACTTCTTCGAGGGGTTGAACAACACCGAAGTTGAAGTCGCGGACAATCTCGACGCCTTGTGCTTTGAGTTTCTTCACTTCGTCCAGGGGGACGTAGTCGACGACTCGCATTGGGAACCATCGATTCCGCACTTGAGACTTATTCATAGGGACGTAGGAGCCCGCGCGCCCGTATTTGGGGAAGTCGTGTAGAAGCTTCACGGTGATTTGACGTTCCAATTCCCTTGCAGCCTTTGATTTATGTCGCGCCTGCTGCTGTACTGCTTCACGCAACCCAACCTTGGTCACCCGGCGTACGCA
The DNA here is from genome assembly GCA_023627715.1 of Periconia sp. R9002. Lineage (NCBI taxonomy): Eukaryota > Fungi > Ascomycota > Dothideomycetes > Pleosporales > Periconiaceae > Periconia > Periconia sp. R9002. Next base: position 154,404 of record JAMAHW010000025.1, on the reverse strand, counting down.
CGAGGGGCATCGGGGTAGCAGGGCAGGCCTCACCACAAAAAGGGAGGCCATTGTCGGTTTTCGACGGTCGATTGTCGATTCGGGATGGGCCGTCTTCTCAACCGGCGTTGTCGAAGGACGCAGCTGTAGTCTGGTCTTGGGAAAAAGTGTCGGTCATGAATCAAAGAGGCATAGCGCCGTCTGGGTAGTAAATTACGTGCTGGGTCAGTATGGAATGCTGAGAGAGGACTAGCTTATCGGTAGACAAGTACCAAAGGACCGATTGGATGGTGTGCAGCGTGACCTGAGAAATTCAGAGACGCCTACGCCTCAATGACCACGCAATTGAACAATCGCCCGGGGCTCATAGGGTCAGTCATTCCCGATCGGATTTATCGTCTCGTCTCTGTTGTCAAAATGTTGGTCGCGAAAAGAGTAATGAAGGGAATTTCTGCGAGCGCAAACGAGCCGGCGAGCAATATTTGCGCTGATATATGGCATTGATTCAAGATACAAACCACACCAGACGAGAACGGGATGGAAGGCAAGACACGCCTAACCAACAAGTATCTAGCCATCTTGTAAACCTGCAATGACGAGGATCCATCCCCATAGAGCTATGTTCAATCCAGTCATGCCATGGCGAGACGACTACTTCGTCCTGGTGTCTCTTTGCTTCTGGCATGCTGCCATACCTGTTATATGCTTGCCTCCCAGTTCACAGAAAGTTTCTTGCCCGTACCTACTCAATCATTTCTCCAATTCGCCTTTCCTTTGGCTGCCTCAGGCACACATGTACCGAGGCTCCCTGAATTGCAGAGCCTTAGATTGATTCCTAATCGATAAGCCGTTCCACACCTCCACAGATCCACCACCATCTCCTCCGCGCCTCGCCGCTGCTGCACCCACCACCCCCCAACTCCCCCAAAGAGGTAGGGGGTGAAAGTCACCAGCAAACATTCCAGACCTCCCTCATCATGCCAGAGAAACCCCTGACGATCGCCACGTATGCCGCCGGAGCCTCCCTCGCCGCCATCACCCTCGTCTATGTCTTTGGCCCAACCTTCATCCTCGACGACGAAGCCTCGAGCGCCCGTAAAAAAGGCGTCGTCGGCTTGAGCAATGCTGCCAACGATTGCTTCATCAATTCCATCCTCCAGGCACTCGCGGGCCTACCCGACCTCCGCAAATATCTAATACGAGAGATCCACCGCCGTCAACTCGATGGCGCCGACATGTACCATGTCGATCCCGAACAGCCCACGCCCGACGACTCCTCACCCATCAAACCCTGGAAGCTTGCTGGCCTGCAGAAGGGCTTAGTCACCCAGGCTCTTAAAGACATCCTCGACAGTCTCAACGAGCGACCGCTGTATAAAAAGACCATCTCGCCCCAGCCCTTCATCCGCGCCTTGGAGCGCGCGTTCGGTACTCGTATAAGTCGGCAACAGCAGGATGCGCAGGAGTTTTTGCAAATCATCACAGAGCGCCTGTGCGATGAATACCACGCCGGCGCAAAGGCCCGGAAACAAGCCCTGAAGGCTGGCACAGTTGTTGCAGGTGATTCTGCGTCGGAGAGGCGCCAAATCACCAAACAGTTTTCGGAACCTTCCGCGACAAACAATGGGAATGGCGACACAGCGGTTACACCCGAGGAGGATACAGCGCCCAGTGAAGAGGGCTTCCCTTTCGAGGGTAAAATCGAATCGCAGATTGAATGCCTCACTTGTGGCTTTAAACCGAGGCCCACCGTGTCTACATTCGTTACGCTCACACTCAACGTTCCGCAAACGTCTTCCGTGTCTTTGAATAAATGTCTTGATGGAATCTTCAGGGTGGAACACATCGATGACTTCAAGTGCGACTATTGTCGCCTGGAGCATGCAATTGAAACCAAAAAGCGGGAGCTACAACGTGTCTCGGCGGAGGATTCAAAAGCACAGTTGGAGTCGGATCTTGAAAAATTACAGCAAGCGATCACCAACGACCCAGAGTCCCCACCTGAAGGTGTCGAGTTCCCCGATGCCAGTCTAGCACCCAAACGCCGCATCGCTCGGCACATGTACATTTCCTCCTTCCCCAAAGTCCTCGCACTTCATCTATCCCGATCCGTCTTCGCAGTCGGCACAGTTTCGACAAAAAATCTCGCCAAAGTATCGTTCCCCGAAGAGCTTCCACTCGGAGGTTTACTGAACAGGCAAAACTACCGCCTCCTGGGTCTGGTCAACCACAAAGGAACCCATAACAGCGGCCACTACGAGTCGTTTCGGCGGCAGGTGCAACCAGTGCCGTTCTCCACGCCTCACTCGTTCGGCACTGAGGGCGTATACAGCATCCAAGGAAGCCCCAACCCATCTGCTGTTCAAAGTCCCCGCATATCGACGTCAAATTTGCACACTACAGATCGACCTTCTCGGCCTCTTGTCCCAGTCGAAACCGCGCCGGACTCCCCTTCCCTTCACTCACAATCCTCCGCCATAGCCTCCTCATCTTCCTCCAGCGCAGCACAAGTACATGCATCTGCACCCTCCGAAGACGAAATGGGCTCTCCAAGACGGACTTCTACAGCGTCGACGTCACGACCAAAAAGCACCAGGAGCATACGCTCACTCAAGGACAAGGCATCCACCATTGTGGAAGAATCCAAAGCCAATCTCTCGCTGAAGCGCAAGACGAAGGCAAAGCGCGCCACATCGAATCGGTGGTGGCGCATCAGCGATGACAAGATCAAGGAGAGCAAGACGAGCGACGTGCTGGGCACGCAAAAAGAGGTGTATTTATTGTTCTACGAGCTTGATAGACGGTGATCAGCAAGAAGGACCATTGTATAGCAGCGTCGTTGTTGCTTTTTTCCTTTGTTAGTATAGATAGGAAGAAAAAATTTCAAGAGCGGAAGAGAAAGAAAGAGAGGGACGGATGGATTCGCATAGCAAGCAGCATTGGCATCTACGTCGGTGTTGTTCCCCCCTCCGTCGTCGTTGAGGCAGGCGTGTATCAACCTACATACCAGTCAACGTTATCAACAAAGCTACCATCAGCTACATTCAAATTTCCTTGCAAATATATCTGTATTATATTCCCCAACTTCCTTTTCCCGTGCAAATGTCAATGTAGCTGAATATTTGTCTCGCATCCACGTTTTCGGCGAACGCCGCCTCACACACCGGAGCAAACCGCCCCTCACCCCCACATCCCTTCTCGGCGCTAAACCCATCTCGTACATCACTTAAACTTTGGCGTATACGTATATCTATCGATCCGTATTATCTTCCCTTTTTCTTCTTCGTACCCCCTTTTCTCTGGTATCGATCTCTTGTATTTCTTTCTGGATAGGGTTTTGGGAGAGCTTCGAAACGTCTGCGCTGCTGTGAAGGATACCTGCTTAGGTATTGATAGAAATAGAAAACGGAGGGTAGAATAGGGTTAGAGTGGGAAGAGTTATACCTCGAGAAGAGTAGTTAGATACCTATCTTATCGTTCCTGTAGGGCAACTGGTGCTTTTTTGAGAAAAGAGATAGGAAGGGACGAACGACTGAGAAAGAAAAATAAAGAAAGAGATAGACAGGGAGGAAAAAAGATTGAAGAAATCGAGAAGAGACATTGAAAATACACCTGGAGATATCCACATATCAACCTACGAAAGAACGGAATCGGATCGGAGACAACAAAGGGGTTAATCGGGAAGGAGATATCAGCACATAAACACACGAACAGCAACGCTATCACCACCTCCCTTTTCCCAGCAGAGTAGACAAGCGGACAGCTACCTCCAATAAAGATGGCGGCATCCCAACCCATCACTAAAACCATCTACCTTGGATCCTTTGCGCATTGCGTCTCCCTCAACGAGCTCGAGGTCTGCGAACGCGGCGCTATCGGTGTTGACGAGGAAGGTGTGATTAGGTTTGTCGAGAGGAATGTTGGCAGTGAGGAGGATGTGAAGGTAAAGGCTGGAGAAGAGTGGAAAGATGCGAAGGTTGTGAAGCTTGAAGGGAAAGGTTTCTTCTTTCCTGGGTTTATTGGTGAGTTGCTCTCTCTGGGTTTCCTTTTCTGAGGTCGTTAGGTGGATTTCACCATACCCTCACCCTTTCCCCCTATCTCACCACCGCATATTGAAACTCTCGATTCTAACAACACACCAGACACCCACACCCACGCCCCACAACACCCCAACACCGGCCTCTTCGGCAAAACCACTCTCCTCGACTGGCTCTCAACTTACACCTTCCCTCTCGAAGCCTCCCTCTCATCCCTCCCCAAAGCCCACCGCATCTATACCAACTTCGTCTCCCGCACTCTCTCCCACGGCACCACGACCTGCGCCTACTACGCAACGCGCCACGTCCCGGCCACCAACCTCCTCTCTTCCATCTGCCTCGCGCGCGGCCAGCGCGCCCTCATCGGCCGCGTATGCATGGACTCCCTCTCCCCCGAATACTACCGCGACGCCTCCATCCCCTCCGCCATCGCCGACTCCCGCGCCTGCATTGACTACACGCGGCGCATCGACCCTTCCGGCACCATCGTGCGTCCCATCGTCACCCCACGCTTCGCCCCATCCTGCACCGCCCCGTGCCTAGCTGCCCTCGGCGCCCTCGCGGAAGAAACATCCGCATACATCCAAACCCACATCTCGGAAAACAAGAACGAAATCGCTCTCGTGAAAGACCTCTTCCCGGAGTCGACATCGTACACAGACGTCTACGACACCGCGAACCTCCTCACACCCCGCACCATCCTCGCTCACGCAATCCACCTCTCCCCTACCGAACGCGAGACAATCCGCGCCCGCGGCGCAAAGATAAGTCATTGTCCTGCTTCCAACACGGCGCTTACCAGCGGGTGCTGCCGCGTCCGCGAGCTTCTTGACGAAGGCCTCACCGTGGGTCTTGGGACCGACGTTAGCGGAGGGTTCTCTCCGAGTATCCTCGAGCAGGTGCGTCAGGCGATCTGGACGAGTCGCTTTGTAGCCATGGGCGCCCCTGGCGCGGATGCGCCAAACGATAATGCGAAACTGAGTACCTGCGAGGCGCTGTACCTCGCTACGCGCGGCGGGGCAGAGGTTGTAGGGCTGGCTGACAAGGTCGGCGCTTTTGAGGTTGGGAGGGAGTTTGATGCGCAGATGGTTTGTTTGGGAGATGAGGTTCCGCAGGGACTCGACGATGCGGGTGTTGAGCAGTTCATGGAGGTTGGTGAGGGGGATGTTCATGCTCATGATGCGTTTGTGCAGAGGTCGCCGGTGTCGCTTTTCTCGTTTGAGAGTGCGGAGGAGTTGGTGGAGAAGTGGGTGTACTCCGGCGATGATCGGAATTGTAAGGCAGTGTGGGTCCGGGGGAGAGTCGTCCACAGGCGCGACGGGGTCGTGGTCTAGTGTTCCTTTTCTTTTTACATCACCACACCTCGAAGACTTTTTTCGGATCGTGCTCAGTATGCTTATAGAATCTTTTTGTTCTATGTTTTTCTTTTTTGGTAATCCTAGATTAGATGTGAAATGTTAACATGTTCCCCTTTCTACCTCTAAACGTCTGTCCCCTCCCTGGCCCCCTTTTCCCTATTTTGAAACAACTTGGGCGTAACTACCCCTTTCCACCCTTTTCCGTCACTCTCATTAGACACGCTGTCTTTCATTCCTGTTCTTAATTTTTCCTATCCTTATTCCTGTTCCACTTCTCATCCTCCTCCGGCGTACCACACTCTATGTGTAACGTATGTCTTCTACAGTCCGAGTCGTGTACGTTACGTACCTAGGTTAGAGGGATAGGTCACAGTAAAATCAAGTTACTTATATGTCTGTCTTAGCTACGGCCGTTATTGAGGAACCTTATTTATATGTTTAAGTTCATTTGGGTCATGGGGCTACCTACTACTTGTATAAGTAGACCTTTGATTCAAACCAGTGTTGCATGACTGATTACACCAATCAATTGCGAAGAAGAAAACACTTTTGATAAGTAGACCTTTCAATAGTTACCTGTGTGCACATCCCTAGCTAAGGATGTTACTTGAGATCTAAACCAATGATTACAACAGTCAGTTACGAAGATGGAAACATTTTTAATAAATAGATCTTTAGTTAGAGACCTTAGAGATGTGAGAAATGAACTAAAATAACTATATTATAATAGCTAGTCTTTTCTAGTAAGAACATGGGTGAAAAAATGTACAATGATATTAGACTCTTTTAAATATTGTAAGTATATCATTCCTAGTTTTTCCCTTCTATGCCCTAGTATCTCTACCTATGAAGTTATACAGTCTTTATTATGTATAAGAACTATTCTAAGAATACTGGTACAGCTTTACGCTTTAAATCTTAACTTATGTAAAGGCTTTTAGTAGTTACGCATTCTTTTCGCAGGCTGAAATCGGACCCAGAATGAAGGTCTGTCCCAATACGCGTAAAACTTGAAATGTTTTTCAAAAGACAACTCTTCCTGACCTTCTACAGCCTCTAAGTCAAATTCCCACAAGACTTTTGAAATGAAGAGGCGTATCAAAGAAACAGCTATTGTGCCACCAGGGCAGCCTCGAAGACCTTGACTGAAAGGCTTCGCGGCCCTCAAATCGTCGTTCGCATATTTAGGATCGAATTTAGGATGATCGGATGGCAGCCAACGTTCAGGGCAGAACTTGAGCGGGTCCGTATAATATCGCGGACTTCTAGCTGCGGCGAAGTAGCTGCTTTGGCATATCACCTATACTAAATCAATACCTGGTTACCGAGAGAGTGGCGGCAAAGACTTTAGCCACACTTACGCCTTGAGGTATGTATTCTCCATCTACAACAGCACCGGGACTCACTCGAGGTAAGCCGTCTGTCGTTTCTTGGTGAAGACGAAGACTTTCCTGTACGCAGCCATTAAGATACTTCAAACTCTGCACGGTGTCCATGTCGATTTTCCCGTACTCTGCAAATGCTCCTCTGATTTCTTTCACCAAGGTTGTATAAGTGTCCGGCTCCTTGAGGAGGAAGAGGATGACAGAATGAAACTGGTTTGCGAGCGGTTGCCAACTGGCCAGCATCACCTGCCCTGCAACATTTTCCAAGTGAAAGATGAATTTCTTGTCATCAGGCACGGGTTTATCAGCAGGAAGAAGCTGTTCAAAGTAGTCCAAATGTTCAATCTTGCCGCGACGTTCTATGCGCGCTCGTACATATTCAGTGTTGAGCTTGATCAATTTGGGCACCGCAAACCAGATCGATGGCGGTATCATAAAGTATTGTAGGACGGTGAGCAAGCGAAACTTCCTCGTCATTTGGCTTGCGGCAACAAATGCATTTAATTTCGGGGTAGTGCTGACAAGGATAGAATCCTTTCCTTTTTTTTTCTCCGTCTTAGCTTGTCGAACGTGGTTTCCCATGATGGTACACTTACTGTCTTGCATCTGACGCATGTCATGACTGTATGTCATGTCCGCAGAGAGATCCAGCGCCAACCAATCTGACCAGCTGCGCATATCTACCCCTTTTTTGTCTGAACCCAAAGTCTTCATCTCGTTGACGAAGAAGTCAAAATGTTTATTCACTGTGGCCTCTTTCTCTCTAAGATTTCTTGTGCTAAAAGCAGGAGCAAGTTTCTTTGCTATCTCGCGGTGTTTGACAGGATCAGGTTCTCCCGAAATGCCGTTATCGCCGGTATCCACGGCGTCATAGCCAACTTGTACAAAAAGCTCAAGGTTCTTCTCTTGTGAGAGATATATATCTGCCCTGATAGTGTAAGTCAAAGGTTATATCTATTGATTACAAAGATACAGTGATAGCACTAACCCTTGGCAGCCTTTGGAGTGAGAAAAACAAGTTCGTTAGGAGCAATGCGCACAACATCGCCTGAACAGTCAGTATGCAGCAACTTGATCAAGGTGGCATAATGGTACCATATTTCTTGAGGACGCTGGCGATGATCCACGGGTACCTTCCGGACAAACTAAATGTTCCAAAAATAAGCGATGTCCCACACGCGCTCTGGTTGTAATGGATTGTATATGCACCTAGTATAGGCCCACCACAGATTGCTAAATGCAGCAAGCTTTGGACCCGGATATTTGGAGAGTGGATGGAAGCTAATATAGTAGATCGTGTATGCTAAGTAGTAGGCGGCGAACTACTGATGGCCGGGAATCAGTGGACTTCCACAGTATCAGGAGTGCATAATTCACGACCAACACTGACCAACGTTGTGATAGCTATAAAAGTTTGGGTAGAACTAAAAGTCCCTAGCAGCTGAGCCCAGATATCACTCCATATAGCCATGCTGATAGCACTGTGGTGCAATATAGAGCGAGTGTCAATTCCACAATGGTGAGGGTGTGAGACGTGATACACGGTGGTACTAACCTGAATCCTAGCTTACTAAATACACTAGGCGGTGTCGATTTGCTTATCAATTGATAAGCCGGCGCTAGTGAAGCAAAATCACGTGAAGCCATTTTGACCCAGAAAATCAATAGTGAGCGAGGCAGGAATAGCATAAGCCAATGCCACAAACTGTTTATCTGGTTTGTACCAATGTTTCTTAGATTGATCGAACTAAGCTGCATATTGATGTAGGTATCAATAGCGACCATTGCTGCTCACTCTATCAACAGCGCTTGAGCCAAAGCTATCGATCGGTACTACGCAGCCTTCGAATGGCCTCAGGCTCACTCTAGAAATATAGAGACCAAGCCGCGGAATTTCCTTAGCGCCATCATTATCTCAGATGCCGGCTACGAAAAGGTCCGGATCTACCGACGGATGTTGGACCTGCAAGCTCCGCCGCAAGAAATGTGACCAGAGTCGACCGACATGTGGAGCCTGCGACCACCTAGAGATCACCTGTACTTATGGACCAAAACCGGATTGGATGCATAGTAGACGGCAGCAACGACATATGGCCGAAACGCTGAAACGTCATGTCAAGCAGAGAGCAGCGTATCGAAGAGAGGGCGGAAACACGCCCGGCAGTGCCTCACGTCATGACTCGAATCCTAGTTTCAACGTGATATCCGACATGGTATCAAACGATATGTGGTCAATCGGACGTAGGGATGGTGCCACATCAGACAGCCAGTCACCAAGTCCAGATGATAGTTTGTCTACTCCGCCCAGGCGTGCACCATCATCTCCCTTGTTGCCGAATGCACATGAACGACGCAGCTATTTGACCGGTCTAGAAAAACCCCCTTCCATTGAAACAGACTTTATTATGAAGTATTTCGACTTCGTGTTTCCAACCATCTTTCCGTTTTATCGGCCGGGCCTATTCGAGACAGGCCGTTCCTGGTTATTGTTATTGCTAGGGAAGAGCAAAATCGCTTACCATTCCATCGTCAGCCTTTCGTATTACTTCTTCACTATGGCGCTTACAGAAGCTAGCATTAGTGAGGAGTTTTCAGAATGTAAACAAACGCGGTGGAGGGAAATCGAACAGCACGCTACACAGTGTTTTGACGGCATCAAAGTAGACATGTCGGCATTGAAGCCGAGCTCCCAAAGCCCACTAACCAACAAAATCCAGAAGATTGAGATCCTGGGAGGCGTCATTCAAGTCCTAATTTTCGAGTCAGCATTGGGCAATTGTGCCCCAAGCAATCCCCATCTCACCGCCGCTTTCACATTATTCGAAGACATCATAACCTACCCCAGCCAAAACCCTGAAGGCCAGAGTCAGTCAAACATGATGAAGGCGGTTTCAGAAACCGGACAACCGTCATGGACATTTCCCGGGAATAACATTCACGTCTGGTCACCGCAGCAGGCAGGGTTCCGCTTCTGCGCTGCGCTACTAGTCTTTCTCGATGTGGTGGCAAGCACTGCTCTTCGAGAAACCCCGAAGCTTCTTCGCTATCATCCAAACGTCCTCTCCGAAATTGACGAGGGGCCTCTTGTACTGAGTGACGCTATGATTCGACTTTCGAGCATCGTCGGCTGCCAGAATTGGGTTATTCGTTCCATTGCCAAAATATCCGCGTTAGCTTCATGGAAACACCAACAAAGCCAAGCAAATAGTCTTTCCATGATTGAACTGGTCAATCGCGCCTCTTCCGTTTCCAACGAATTGACAGTCGGCATTATTGGATTGCAGAGTCGTCCCACATCTGCTTCGCCATCATCATTAGACCAATGGACGCCATTCAATCCGACACCTGATCCCTCAGCATCCATCACGTCTACTTTAATCTGGGCTCATGCAGCACAGCTATATCTTTCCGACGTGGTGTCTGGCTGGCAGCTGTCTAATGCGGAAGTACGAACTCACGTAGCGATAATCATCAAACTCCTTCAAAAAGTGCCGAAATACCAGCTGCGTGCTCTCGCCTGGCCAATATGTGTCGCTGGCTGTCTAGCTTTGGAATCAGAAGAGTCTTCATTCTTGGATCTCTTGTCAAAGCAAAGCAAGGTGCATACAGCTGGTGCACTGGACGACACGCGGCAGATTTTGCAGCAGGTATGGCGGACCAGAGAAATTCCACGTGCCAGCACCTGGAATCTTGCATCGTGCTTCAGCATTTTGGGGTCACCTATCTTACTTGTTTAACATCGTACAGAGGGATAGTATATAAAAATGAAGATCTCATTGCTATGTCACGCCAATTCAATCCTCCCACGCTAGTGCTTTGAGCAACACAGCGCATTATTTTCAAGAATTCTCATTTGCCTTGCCAAACGCCAACGATATCTCTGACCGATTTGGTCTTGATATCAGGAAACTTCTCATTCAAAGATCCCTCCTTGGGGAGCTGCAACAAGCCATGGAAGTACCACAGACCAAACTTAGCCAACAACGCTGCAAGCATAGGCTTAGGGAAGTACTGATACAAACCTTCATGAGACGGCAGCTCGGTTATCTCATCACGTTTGAGCTTTTCAACCGGGTCATAAGTCACGCTGAACTTGCTCCCTACTCAAATTAGCTTTTTTTTCACACTAATAGAACAGCACACTCACCAGTCATCTCCTCGGCAACCTGCACCATCTCCTTGAGCGAGACGTTGTCGCTATAGCAATGCATCACTCGACCCCACTTCGGCAGATCCAGCGCCGCTACAACAAACTTCGCCATATCCTTGGTGTAAGAGAAAGTGATGATCTCGTCTCCAGTAGTGCCTGGAATGGCAGCCGTCTTGTGTGCAATGTCTACAGCGAAAACAAGTGGGCTGAGGTACGTTTCAATATGCGGCATGCCGAAGTAGTCCAAGAAGTATCCGTTGTGGATCTGCGTCCATTCGAGGTTCGTCTCGCGGAGGGCCTCGACGCTCTGATCTCTGAAGCTGTTGAACGGAAGCCGTAGCGACCTAGCAGATATACGTATTAGCTACAATGCTACGATTGGTGGATGATTGCTGCAGTTGTGAATTGGCCACTCACTCGTCTTCCGGCGCAGCAGTGGCCCAGTTGCTCGCGATGAAGCGCTTCGTGGGAGACGACTTTGCCGCTGCCGCCACCAAGTTGACCTCGGCCTGCGCTGCTTCTGCATCGTACATGAGCATCGCAGAGATGACCGTGTGAACATTGTTCTCCTCTAAATTCTTCGTGAGGTGCGCAACATCGCTGTAGTCCACAGCAAATACTGGAGCGGGGGTCTCTCCTTCCGGGGCCTGTACTTGATGTCAAGAACGGAACCAAGCAGCACTACGGCGCAACTACTCACCTTGCGACCGAGTACAATGACTTTGTGCTCCTTGCTATCCTTCAGCGCATCAACCAACATCTTGCCCACACCCCCCGTTCCTCCAGCAACTGCGACTACGACCATTGTGTATTCTTCAAGTGTTTGATATATTGTGGATTATGAGGATTGATGCTCAAAAGACAAAGCTAAGGTGAAGACTCAGAACTCAACGACGGGAATCTTCGCAGCTTTTATACATGAATTGCTGAAGGCCACCATCTTCTCCCCGGAACAATAATCCCACTCATCCATCCCTCATACGCTATCACCACCGCTGGAAAATCAGCACTGGCAGCATGTGCAAACTGAAAGTCGGTGTTGGTTTCCGCTCCAAACTGTTTTGGGTCAGCGCGCGCATGCTCAGTTCGGTTTAGTGTAGGGTAAGGAGGAGTAGATTGAGCTTTCCGGCTCACCCCATCCCTAATCGGGATGCCCGCGCGGTCTGCTCAATTGGGTAGTTTTTCAAAGACAGTGATGATTGATTTTTAACTCCGTGTTTATAACTTCTCTGATTTGTAACTGAGCTTCACTCCGACGTGCAAATTAGTGTAGGAGTAGCAGCAGCTCCTCTTTGGTATGATGATTGATTTTGCATCTGCCGTATTATTATCAATCAACGCCGATGTGATGATTTCTCAATTAATATGTAGAGGATTTTTAGGGATAGCATGCTGCTACATCTGGCTTTGTTCTCATCGGGAGCCAATATGTACTACACACTGTGAGTTGAGGAGATTGGCTGATAGATCTTTATTAACGCTTTCTTATGATGGAGAGATGTCTAGGCCTTTTGCTATTAAAGATGTGTATACCTAAGTAAGATGACGTTCTAACTACCTATGTAGGTACTTTTCCTCGCCAGTCTAAATTCCAAAGTAGCTTCCACCCTTCAAACAATTAATGCTTCTACTTTTCCTTGGGTAGTTGCATCGAATCATACCTCACTCGAAGCTGAAATCATGCATGCTCTTTCTCGCTTTTTTCCGTTATTAAATCTGGCAAATCAACAAATACACATTCTCGAGATCAATGCTTGGTTTCTAATCCGTTGAATTTCCAAAAAAAAAAAAAAAAAAAAAAAGGAGAGCGCCGAGGTTGTATGCATGGACGGCTTCTACTAGAGCTGCTATTTTTTCGTAGCGGCATCTTGCTTTTTGGCAAGGGAGTGGTTTATCAGATTGCTAGGTTAGAAATAGGGTTCGCTTCGTAGAGAAAGCACGTGAAAAAAAGGAACAATGTGACAATGGCAAATAAAAAATACAAGAGAGGAAGAAAAAGAAGAAACTACTTATATCCGATCTGCCAACACTGCTTCCTCCCATCACACTACCTACATTGATAATACCTACCGCGTCCCTTTGCCCAAACGAGCCAAACTTTACCGACGGAAATCGCTTCCCATAAGCGGTAACCAAACCATCCCATTGGCCAGGCTTGAGTGGTTCGCGACCTTCTTTCAGGCTAGCGCCAAAGGCTATCCGCACGGCACGACTTATCAGGCGGGGCGTTCCTGGGCGCCGGCGACAAAAAAGCTCGACTAGCAACAGCAAATCGCGGATATCCACGGGATAACGTGTCGCTCTGTTGGCGGACGAGGTTGGCTTGGAGGGTCCACTGGTTTGAGAGGATGGATGGAGAGGATTTGAATGGGGTTAAGAGGAGCGGCTTTTATGGGGTATCTGGATTGATTGTGCGTTGATTATCGTGCCAGAGGGACTCGACGAGAGATAGCGCACACCGCCTTGCATATGATATCAATCCTATGACGCCGAGGGCCGACGACATCTTTTCCCCATCTTCCTGCTTTAACTTTTTCTTCCTCTATTCTCTTTGTTTGCAAGTATTTCTACTTGGGCGCTCAGTTGAGTATACTGCAGTTGCTGTCTACCTACTATTGTTGAACAATTCACCGCATACAAGCAAACCTCCAGCGCCGAACGGACACACAGCCAGCCACCCAGAAAGCGGAAGAAGCTCCCCCAAAAGCCCATCCGGGCGAAGCATCGTGCCATTGAGCACGAAAACCTCCCGAAAAGATGCGCACCGCAATCATCAGGGCAGCTTGCTCGGCCGCCAAAACCGCCCGCGTCACCGCCCCGCCGCCCGTGCTTGCCCGCCTGCGAACGCCTCAACAACCACAATTACGCGCTTTTTCGACCTCACTCTCCTCGCGCAGTACCGCCCGCCCTGACGATGCCTCGCCGGCAAAACGAGCTTTCCACGCGAGTGCGGCCGAAGATGTTCTCGAGACGACGACTGCACAATCAGGCAATGTCCAGCCCTTCGAGCCCCTCGACACGTTCCCCCGTCGCCATATCGGCCCTTCGGCCGCCTCGGTCGAAGCCATGCTTGCCACCTTGGATCCCCCGGTAAAGACGCTCGACGAGTTTGTGCGCCAGGTGATACCGTCGGACATTTTGTCCGCTCGTGAGTTGGAAGTCGGCGCTCTGGCCTCCGGGCAGCCCGCAGACGATAAGGTGCACGGCATCGCGGAGAAGCAATTTCTCACGGTTGCGGAGGAGCTGTTGAGCCAGAATTCTCCGGGGAAGAGCTATATCGGCTGTGGCTACTACGGCACAAAGGTCCCCGAGGTCATCAAGCGAAATGTTTTGGAGAACCCGGGCTGGTATACCAGCTATACACCGTATCAGCCCGAGATCAGTCAGGGCCGATTGGAATCATTGCTCAACTTCCAGACCTTGGTAACGGACCTTACCGGCCTGGACATCGCAAATGCATCTGTTCTGGACGAGCCCACCGCGGCTGCCGAGGCCATGACTATGTCGCTCGGCATGCTTCCGACCTCTCGTCAGAAACGGCCAAACAAGACCTTCCTCGTCTCGAGCAGATGCCATCCTCAAACCCTGGCCGTGCTACGTTCGCGCGCCGAAGGCTTTGGCATCACCATCGAGATTGCTGATGTGTTGAAGGACAACAGCAAGAGGGTGGAAGAGCTGGGTGACGACCTGGTTGGTGTTCTTGCCCAGTATCCAGACACGGAAGGAGCTATATACGACTTCCGCAACCTTGCGGACAAAGTCCACAAGACAGGTGCTCTGTTCAGCGTCGCCACAGACCTGCTTGCTCTGACCCAATTGACTCCCCCGGGTGAGTTTGGCGCTGACATTGCCTTTGGAAATGCGCAGCGTTTGGGTGTCCCCTTGGGCTATGGCGGACCACATGCCGCCTTCTTTGCTTGCTCTGACAAGTACAAGCGCAAGTTGCCTGGTCGCGTCATTGGATTGTCCAAGGATCGCCTGGGAAATCCTGCGGCACGATTGGCGTTGCAAACGCGCGAACAGCACATTCGTCGTGAGAAGGCGACAAGTAATATCTGCACCGCACAGGCTCTATTGGCTAACATGAGTGCCATGTACGCGGTATATCACGGCCCAGATGGACTGCGAAAAATCGCCAGACAGGTCACTGCTATGACTAGGGCTCTGCAACAGAGCATTGTTGATTTGGGCTATAAGACGGGCCAGCGCGGAAAACTCGATAACGAGCCTGCTGCATTCGATACCTTTGTGGTGGCAACAGGGGACAAGACAGCGGCTATTATCTCCGAGCTTGACAAAAATGATATTCTCATACGCCAACTCGATGATGGGCACGTTTCGATCTCTCTAGATGAAGCCAGCGAGTTATCGACTACGTCCGTCATTGCACAGGTTTTTGCTAGCCAAAATGGAACCGAATTCACATCCCAACTTCAAAACGAGGTCAGCGCCGATGCCCCGGCGGCTTTCCAGAGAACGAGCGATTTCTTGACACACCCGGTCTTCAACACCCACCATTCCGAGACGGAACTACTACGGTACATCCATCACCTTCAATCGAAGGATCTTTCTTTGGTCCATTCTATGATACCTTTGGGATCCTGTACCATGAAACTGAACGCCACCGCTGAGATGGCGCCAGTGTCATGGTCTTCGGTGTCGAACCTGCATCCTTTCCTTCCCCTGGAGAGAGCCAAGGGTTATTCGCAGATGATCTCGCAGCTGGAGAGCGACTTGGCCAACATCACTGGTTTCGACGCGGTATCTCTCCAGCCCAACTCTGGCGCACAGGGAGAATTCGCTGGTCTTCGCGTTATCCGGAAGTACCTCGAGCAGCAGCCCGGGAAGAAGCGAGACATCTGCTTGATCCCCGTATCTGCCCATGGTACCAACCCGGCCAGTGCTGCCATGTGCGGAATGCGAGTTGTGCCTGTGAAGTGCGAGAATGGGACTGGCAACCTGGACATGGAGGACCTCAAAGCCAAGTGCAAAAAACACAGCGAAGAACTCGGCGCCATCATGGTCACGTACCCTAGCACATTCGGCGTTTTCGAGCCCAAGATCAAGGAGGTATGCGACATCATCCACGAACACGGTGGCCAAGTCTACATGGACGGTGCCAACATGAATGCCCAAATCGGCCTCTGCTCCCCTGGCGAGATCGGCGCCGACGTGTGCCATCTCAACCTCCACAAGACCTTCTGTATCCCCCACGGCGGCGGCGGACCCGGTGTCGGTCCCATCGGTGTAAAGTCGCACCTCGCAGAATTCCTCCCCGGCCACCTCCGCAACGAATGCGGTGGTGCGTCCGCCATCGCGCCTATCAGCGGCGCCCCCTGGGGCAGCGCCAGCATCCTCCCCATCAGCTGGGCCTACATCAAGATGATGGGATCCCTCGGCCTCACCCAAGCCACCAAAATCACGCTCCTCAACGCGAACTACATTCTCTCGCGCCTCAAGCCACACTATCCCATCCTCTACACCAACGCCAACGACCGCTGCGCCCACGAATTCATCCTCGACGTACGCAAATTCAAAGAAACCGCCGGCATCGAAGCCATCGACATTGCCAAGCGCCTCCAGGACTACGGCTTCCACGCGCCCACCATGTCCTGGCCCGTCGCAAACACCCTCATGATCGAACCCACAGAGTCGGAGAGCAAAGCCGAGCTCGACCGCTTCTGCGACGCCCTCATCTCCATCCGCGCCGAAATCGCCCAGGTCGAGAACGGCGAACAGCCCCGCGATACCAACGTCCTGAAAATGAGCCCCCATTCGCAGATGGACCTCCTCCTCTCCGACGAATGGGATAGACCGTACTCTAGGGCTAAAGCTGCGTATCCACTGCCGTATCTGAAGGAGAAGAAGTTCTGGCCTAGCGTTACGCGCTTGGATGATGCGTATGGCGATACCAATTTGTTTTGCACGTGTGCGCCTGTTGAGAGCGAGGAGTCGGATTTGACGGGTGCGGCGGCACCTACGCCGACGTAATACATCTCCCCCTCCCTTCTCGTCCACAAAAAAGACATGGCGGAGCGCTTAACACGGCGGAATAAGAATCTTTCAACATTCTTCTTTGGATCTAGCGAATGGGGAGTTTTTTTTAATGCCATACCACATTTCCAATTATCTTCTGAGCATTTACGGGGGTTTGGTTCAACATCCATCATGGAATTTCTGGGGCGGCGTTTCCCCACTGTCTGTTTTCAAACACATGTTTTTCATCGGGTTTTTTTTTACGGATTGTTGGGTGGAGAAGATTTTGCAGTCGTATTCAACAGGGTTGCATCATCTTCATGAGCATTTGTTTGGTTTTACTGTGTGTCGGTAGATATGTGAGGGAAGATGGGTAGCGTAGCTGAGGGTAGAAGTAAAGTGAAACTACCACAGTAAGACGGCGAACGGAGGAAGTAAGAAATGATTTAGACCCTTCACCCAACCCTCTATCTTCCATTTTCTAGAATCTGGGCATCCACCGCCATTTTTTTCCCCCGTCCAATTAACCCAATTAACCAACTGACTCTTACAATCTCCCTATATATCTTGCACTTCAACCCCCGAAGAATCAACCTCGTTCCCATCACACCTCTCAACCCTCCAAAACCAAAATAGCCCCCACCCCCTCTCCCCCACCTCACCGTTTGCATAAGCCATACGCACGCGCTTTGTAAGTACCCCATTAATTTCTCATAACTACTCAAGGAGGATTTTTGCGGGGAGGGAGGCGCAGCGTTTACCGTTTTCGGGGTGCGGGTGTATAGGTTGGGATTTGGGGGCGGGGCGGAGCGGTTTGGGGGCTACATTGTGGTTTAATGGGTGTCTGGTACTAAGGGAGGGAGGTATATGGGTAATAGGTAGGTACCTAGGGAATTTCCTGCGTTGCTTTTTTATTGTTCACTCGTTTTGTTCTTTTTGATTTTTGGGAAAGGAAGGGAAATGTTGTGTACACATTTAACATTCGTTTTCAACAACACACACACACTCATTTGGTCCTGCCAGCTGCCAGCGTTTGTACCCGACCGAGTCGAAAAAGCAGAGAAGAAATAAAACAAGTGAAAAAAAAAGATATCAAAGTTTCCACCAACAATTCCGTCCCCACACCACACACTCTTCTCACACTTCAACACAATCCCTCCAACCATGCAAATAACAACGCTCAAAACAGCCTTTGCGCTGTTCCTATCCCTCCTCACCCCAACTCTAACTACGGCCACCCACACCCCTACCGACGACCTCCTCCACTTCAACACCACAACCTTCAACACCACATCCTGGACCCTCACCACCACCACCCTCTCCCAAGGTTCCTACCAACCCCGCATGACCCTCTCAAATGGCTACACCGGCATCTCCCTCGCCTCCCTCGGTCCCTTCTTCGAACGCGACACCTCCACATCCGACACCTCGGGCTGGCCGTTATTCACCCAGCGCCAAACATTCGCGACGGTCGCGGGGTTTTACACTGGTCCCGAGAGCTTCATAGCCGGGATCCCGCACTGGGCGGGGTTGGTGGTGGAGGCGTATGGTGCGGTGTTGGACGCGCGGACGGATGCGGGGGACGTAGAGGGGTTTGAGAGCGGGGTGAGTTTTGAGGAGGGGAGGATGTGGTGGGGGTTTTTGTGGAGGCCGAAAGGTGGGAAGGGGGTGAAGGTGGTGTATGAGATGTTTGTGCATAAGTTGGAGGTTGGGAAGGCGGTGGTTAGAGTGCGGTTGACGAGTGAGGAGGATGTACGGGTGAGGGTTGTAGATGTGCTGGAGGGTGCGGGCGCGGTTAGGGCTGTCGGGAGGGAGAAGGGGGGTGAGGTGGGGGATGGGGCGAGGAGTGTGTGGACGGGGGTGGCGCCTGAGAGGGAGGACGGGGTGTTGGCGTATGTGGTGTCGACGTTGGCTGGAGGGGAGGAGGTGGATTGGGGGAGTAGGGTGGAGGTGGTGGGTGGGAAGTTTTTTGTTGGGGCTTCGAATGCGTCCGTGGGGCAGGCGGTGGAGGTGAGGTTGAAGGAAGGGGAGACGGCGGAGGTGGTGAAGTTTGTTGGGATTGCGTCGTCGGATGCGTTTGAGGATCCGAAGGGGACGGCGTGGAATGCGTCGCGTGGTGGGGCGGAGGTTGGGTATGAGGCGTTGTTGAAGACGCATGTTGAGGAGTGGGGGGTGGTGTTGCCTAGGGATGCTGTGGATTATTATAGGGGGGCTGATGGGGAGTTGCCGGACGATGCGTTGTTGCAGGAGTTGCAGGTGAGTTCTGTCGTGAATCCGTTTATGATTCTGCAGAATACGGTCAGTCCGAATGCGGTTGTTGCTGCTGGGAATAACACTCGGCTCAATATTAACAGTGTACCTGTTAGCGGGCTGGGTTCGGATAGCTACGCCGGGATGATCTTTTGGGATGCTGAAATCTGGATGGCGCCTGGGTTACAAGTCTCTCATCCTACGCATATTGAGTCGGTTGTCAACTATCGCAGAGAGAAACGACAGAAGGCAAAGGAGAACGTGAAACTGGCGGCTCGTTCGGCAACGAAGAATCAGACAGGGAGATTCACGGGGGGTGCGGTTTTCCCTTGGACGAGTGCGAGGTATGGAGAGTGTGCACCTACGGGGGCGTGCTTTGACTACGAGTACCATATCAACGGTGATATCGGGATTGCATTGCGCAATCAGTTCATTGCGTCGGGGAACGCGCAAAAATACAAGGACGAACATCTGCCCATCGCGAATGATATCGCATACTTTCACGGCGAACTCCTCGACTACAACTCCACATCTGGTTTCTACGAGATATGGGACGCCACCGACCCGGATGAGTTTGCCGACCATGTTAGTAATGATGCGTTTACTACTGCTTTGATACAAAAGCACTTCGACGAAACGAACGAACTGAACGCTCTTTTCGGCCTCCCGGTGAACGAGACATGGACTAACATATCCTCGAACATGCGCCTCCCGGTGAATGAAGAAGCTGGCATCATCCTCGAGTACGGCAAGATGGACGGCTCTATCGTCGTCAAGCAAGCCGACGTCGTTCTGATCGACGACATCCTGCACTACCCCAACCCCTATAGCCTCGCGAACCTCGATTACTACGCGCACAAGCAATCCCCAGATGGTCCGGCCATGACATGGGGCGCCTTCAGTATCGCGGCCAACGAAGTATCACCATCAGGCTGCGCAAGCTTCACGTACCACCTCTACTCGCAACAACCTTATATCCGCCTCCCGTGGTTCCAGTACTCAGAGCAAGTCTCGGATGACTGGAAAACAAACGGCGGTTGGCACCCGGCATTCCCATTCCTCACTGGCATGGGTGGAACCAACCGCATCGCTATCTTCGGATATCTAGGCCTCCGCCTCTTCGTCGACAGACTCGAAGTCGATCCCTCGCTTCCACCACAAATTCCCCATCTCAACTACCGCACCTTTTATTGGCAGGGCTACGGTATCGACGCCGTGTCAAACGCGACGCACACGACTCTTCGACGGATGCCAGACCGCATTCTAGCTACCGCGAATCCGGCTTTCAAGAATACTTCCATCCCGGTCGTGTTACCCATCCAAAAGAAGAATTTCACGCTCTCCCCCACCGAGGTCCTCGTGATCCCAAACCGCATGATGGGCCAGAACAACACAACACCAGGAAACATCCTCCAATGTAAACCCATCGTCGACACTTCTTCTTCCCTATCCCCCACCAACACCACAAAACTTCGAATCAAAACACCCTCCTACGTCCCAGGCCAATTCCCCCTTTCCGCAATCGACGGCGCAACATCCACAAAATGGCAACCCTCCAACGCCTCGACACTAACCTACCTCACCGTCGACCTCTCGACCCCTTCATCCTCCGCGGACAACCAAACCTCCCACCGCATCCGCTCCATCATTCTCAACTGGGGCGCTCTTCCACCTGCATACTTTGAAGTTGCTTTCTCAAACACCACGCTCCCTCCATTCCGCGCTAATGACGCGGATTTCAGGAATGTGACGTCTGGGGTTCCGCAGATCAGTGAACCGTGGGATCCGCGGAGGGAGAAGGAGGTTAGGCTTTTGAAGGGGAATGTTACGGAGGTGCGTTTTGAGGGGAGGACGGAGGAGGTGTGGAGTGGACGGTTTGCGCATTTGGGGATTTGGGGGAGGGTGGATGGCGTGAAGGGGGGTGTAGGGGCGACGGTTGCGGGGAGTGTTGTGAGGTGGGAAGCGTGAGGCGTACGATCGGGTATGTGAGAGAAGGGCGTTGGTGAGGTTGCTTAGGCGAGGAGTATGTGGTTAAGAATGTAGGAGTAGCCATGTTCTCAACGAAAAATCTCTTCAAGGAAAAATAAAATCATGAGTGATGCTATAGTCGCAGGCACCAGAGTTAGGTAAACAACTTTAAATTTGCAAGTCTCCAACCTCAAATATTTTGAACCTCATAGGTGATCATAAATGAAATGTCTTATATGTAAAGCTATCCCTTAAGCCAAGCGTCCTTCAACCAATCCAAAGACCCCACTGACCACTGCTCCCAGTCCGGGTTAAGTATATCATATCCATGATCCTGACCAGGAGCCTCGTCATACCGAATCTCAGTCTCAGGCAACTTCTCCCTCATCAAAGCGACGGACTTTCGTACGGAGGAGACTACAACAACAGAATCGGCTTCGCCGGTCAATATCCAACTAAAAACACACAGTCAGTTTCAATCAATGCACACCACATTTCACAGACAATAGATAAAGCAGCAAAACTCACATCTTCCCCGGCGCCTTCGCCCCCGCTCTAATCCTTTCCAGCGGGAAAATACCCACGTCCTCGCTCCCCAGCGGATTCCACACCTCTTCATAGATGCTGCCATACTGCGTGAGACCAGCACTGGGCGGGGTCAGTTCGAATCCAGCTTTACTGCGCCACTCCTTCTTCTCCCTCTCTGCTTTAGCCCACGCAGGCGCCTCGTCCTCGCTCATCATCGCTTCTAAAGGTAACCCCAACGCCGTCGCACCCTCTGCAGGTCCCTTGGTGAACATATCGTCCTTGAGATCGATGAGCGGGTACATCATCGCCACAGCGTTGATTTCGTCCGGATGCGACAGCGCCGTCTGAAGGACGCAATAACCCCCCGCAGACCCACCCGTCAGCATCACTTTCCCGAAATCGATGTCCTGACCTGGTGCAAGTCCGTTCAAGACGCTGGAGAAATCCTGTTTAAACCAAGTCCAGAAGTCCTCAAGGTCCTCTAGAACGTCGCGCACGCCGCGCGCGGTGGGGAGGAGACGGTAATCGATAGAAAGGCAGATTGCGTTATTGGACGTGATGATGTCAGCCAGCCACGGCGCGAAGAACGGGGCGAAAAGCGCGTGGCCCATGGTGAGGAAGCCGCCGTGCATGTTGATGACAATAGGGTGCTGCCCTGGCGATAGGGCTTTAGGAATCAAGACGGCGGTTTGGATGGAATGTTCGTCGATAGTTTTGTAGGTGACTTGGTGGATGGTAAAGGGGTCGAAAATGGTCTTGTCAGGACCAGGCCAGGTTGGAGAGGACTCGATCATTTGGGTGGTTGACATGTTGAGGATGATTTCGTGGTTCGGAAATATGAAGTTGTTGTATAGCAGATGATGCCTGAATATCAAAAATCAATGGATAGCAAATATTCGAAGTAGCGCTTGTTGAAGAGTTCTGCAGCTCTGATTACAACAGTCTCAGTATGGTCCACTCGCTTTACCTTTATATGATTCCCTATCGCCCCAGATGGTGTTTCCATGGTACTTTGCTATACATACTATGCTGTGACATTAGCACATTCACTTTCCTCAAAGACCAAAACGGAAGCATCATCAACCCACTTCGGAAGGGCACAAGGGCCTTCACTCCGCAAAGCATGGACATATTCTTAGTGGTCAAAAACTGATGATTAATGAATTGCGCATCTTTTGCATTCAGACTTTAATGTGCTACACAGCGCCGGTTTTTATCGAGGGACTAGCTGGGGCTCAGTCATGCGCGGAAACGCCCCGCAGCAAATAAGAAGTGGTCCTTTCCGTGCGATAGTCATCGCAGCGTCATAATTGGATGAAGCATGGGTCTTTACGCTCAGCCGAGCCGAGAAGGTGATACCGCACGCTAAATAATCAGGGGCGGAAGGGCGGACGAGCTGTTAACCGCAAGAGTAAGTTCATTTGTGAGTCATCAACTCAGGAGCCCATTCGCTTTGATAGTCTTGTATGGCTCCTATTTTTGCTGTAACACGGGGGGAGGGGAACGTGTCGGGAGAAGTGTTCAAATGCAGGAGACGCGACGCGTTTTGGTGGACATTCCCAGCAGGGTCCAAGCGCCTTGCTTACCCTCGGTCATCTCATCAATCTCTTCCTCCTTCACCCCAGTCTTGTCTCACCGTGAGTGCCCAACTGATTTGACCGTCTAGAGTGCCACGCCATTGCTTCATTTACATCCGTCTATTCTACCAATCTCCATAGAGACCTCGCTCACGGTCATGTTTACGTGTGCGTGGAAAGTATGATTGCTACAGCCGCGTTCCTTATGCACCGAAACTAGAGGTCGTCTGTACTTAGATTTGGTTTGATAACACATTCACGTCACTGGGAAACCAGTTTTCAGCAAAGTTTCATACACAAAGATGACATCCTTGTTTTCAATTCCATCTATAAGCATGAAAATCTGGAGAGGCAAGCATGTGATATTATCCAGCTCATCTAGAACCCTCTCGATACTCTGTCGGGGTAAGGATCATACAATACGTAATACAATTATTTGATGAAGCTGTTATAGGTGAGAGAATTAGTCGCGAGGAGCTATTCAAATATACGAATGGTCGCTTTTTGGTCAGGGAGAAGGAATCATGCGACCGAAGATACCTGGAATTCGACTTGGAGCAGCTATGCGCTGTAGCCTCATCTGTCGGTAGTAGTAAATCGCCTATTCGCACAATCGAGAAAATGGAAGGTGGCTTCAGCAAAGCATTACTCATGAGAAAAGAGGATGGGACTGAGGTTGTTGCTAAACTCCCATTCTCTATTGCTGGACCCCCTAAGTACCTTACCGCATCTGAAGCAGCTGTTCTCCAATACCGTATGACCTCCAAGTTTTAGAAAGAAAAGCTCGCAACTAATCAATTCGCCAATAGTGCATGATCATACCACTGTTTCTGTTCCCAAACTCTTGGCATGGAATGCCGACCCT
This sequence comes from Periconia sp. R9002, assembly GCA_023627715.1. Lineage (NCBI taxonomy): Eukaryota > Fungi > Ascomycota > Dothideomycetes > Pleosporales > Periconiaceae > Periconia > Periconia sp. R9002. The sequence continues at coordinate 130,331 of JAMAHW010000025.1, read as the reverse complement.
TCGAACCCAGTCGGTGCTGAATATATCATAATGGAGAAGGCTGTCGGCTGTCAATTGGTCAAAAAATGGGGGGAGATGGAAGATATAAATCGTCTTGAATTTATCAGAAATCTATGCAATTTTGAAGCTGATCTTGCGGCGGTTGCTTTCCCGGCAAATGGAAATCTTTACCTCCGTGAGTCCATGGAGGCCGGGGACAAGTACAAACCTCTGGCGCCCGAGATGGACCCTTCTGGCCAATTTTGCATCGGGCCGTCTTGCGAGCGGTCATGGTTCAGCAAGGATGAACCGGAGTTTGTACAGGCTCGCTTTGACCGAGGGCCATGTGAGAATTACTGAACCAATTCCCTTTCTTAATTAATAATCCTATCATTAGGGCCTACTCTACCTGCTTTTGGTGTTGCGCTTGCTGAGCGTGAGATTGCTCGTATCGAACATAATCCCAAAGTCGTGCCTTATGGACCACCACGAGGCTCTACTGAGGAACAAATTGCCGTCTTGAAGATGGCTAAAGAGGTCTTTCTGAAGATGGACGCTGACACTCTTCCTGGACGCTTTGCATGGCCGACCTTGTGGCATACCGACCTACACCTGGGAAACATCTATGTTTCTGATGAAGATCCCACCCAAGTCGTCTCGCTTATTGATTGGCAATCTATCGTGGTAGCCCCGTTGTTTTATCAAGTTCGCTTCCCCGAACTCATAACTATTGGCGAGGATTACGAGCTTGGGAACGAGGTACCAACGCTCCCAGAGAACATCGACGAAATGGACGACAATGATCAAGCGATTGTCAAGTTCAAACACAAACAAACAATGATGGGTAAGGGTTACGAGGCTGCCAGCGGTTTCAAGAACAAGAATGTCCTCAGAGCGCTACGTCTTCACCGCCTCTTCCGCCAACTCTACATCCGTTGCGGAGAAGCGTGGGAAGAGGGTATCGTACCTCTTCGTGCTTGTCTGATTGGAATAGCCGAACTCTGGACTGGTGCTGGATTATCCGGCGACTGCCCATGCAATTTCAGCGAGGATGAGATTGAGAGGTACGAGCATGAATTTCAAAAATACCGGGACCACCACAAGATCTATGAGCTCGCCCGACAACTTCTGGGTACCGATGCCGAAGGCTGGATTGCCCCTAGTGTTGACTTTGAGGAGAAGCAGCAGCACAATAAGGAACTCATTGAAATGTTCATAGCTCACTGTGCAGAGTATGGTAAATCGGGTGAAGAGATGCACAAGATATGGCCGTACTAATTTTTTGCCTGTGCCCATACTGAGAGTATCACAATACTGTGGGATAATTAATTTATACCTTTCATATTTTATTTCATGATTTGTTTTAACTAAAAATTTTCCACTATTCTACAATGTTTACCCACTCCGCTTATTGGAGACTTTTTTTAAACTAGGCCAAGATAGCTTAGGTAGTATTTGTACTGTTCAAAATATCTAAATTCTCTATGATATATAATAGTAGTAAACCAGAAATTTTTCAACAACAAGCGATACAAAGCATGAAAAAGCGTTCATGGTCTAGCGGTTAGGATCTTCGCCTTCCATGAGAGTGAGCGAAGGGCTCGGGTTCGACTCCCGATGGACGCAATACAATTCAAGCATACAAGCTTATTTTTTTTCGCGATCGGCCTGCCTTCGATGGGCGGTTTGTTCATGCCGGGATGTGGTGACATCCACCACTTCTTATACCTCAGTGCTATCGTTTTTTTTCTTATGTGTGCGCGCTAAGCTTTGTAGAGCCTAGCGTTTACCTTCGTATTCATATCCTATATTCATCAATTAACATTCTATTGAACATTGACGATTTCGATTGGAACTATCGATATGTTTTGAGATGAAAAAAAGCTTAATGGTGGTGCTGCGTGCCTACCCACCCTGGTTTACTACAAAGGACACTCTCCGTTATAAGACGTGGAAGCGATGACGACTCTGTATTCAAAAAATCGCTGTAAGATAAACAGAGCTCCGCAAAGCCATGCCCCTATTTTTGTGTCACTTGGAGGCATCTGTACACGAAGCATAAGCCGTAATTTCCGAGATTCCTTAGAGTTCAGCATCAAAGGATGCCTTTGTCGCTACCACCGGCAATTCACCCGCTAACAAAGTAAATGTATCTCTAGTCCGCCCTAGAAAATTTTCCCCACTCCGCAATTCAGCAAAATCAAAATCAAAGGTTTTTACAAGCTCGACAAGTGCTGTCCGAATTTCCATTAAGGCTAGCTTCTTACCGATGCATGCATACGGCCCACAGCCAAACGGTATGAACGCTTCTTTGTGAATAACCATCTCGGTCTTCGTCGTCCACCGCTCTGGCTGAAACTTGAACGGATCAACAAAATTTCTCTCTGCTGAAAACATATGTAAGCATGTTCTTAACATACAAAAGAATTATAGAGAGCTTACAGCGGTGCAAGCTCCATAAAGGCGTGCATATGGTGGTATCGCCAGGGATGTACCGGTTGCCAATATGGATACCCGCTTTCGGAGTCAGGCGAAGAAAACCGGATGGGTTCGGTGGGTACAGACGAAGAATCTCATTTATAAACGCATCCAGATAAGACATCGTAGAGCTTTTGTAAGCTTCCTCGCGTAGAATTTCGTTACGAATTGCAATTACGTGGCCTTTGTCTCGGATGAGATGATACAAACTGAAACTGAGTGTAGAGGCCACGGCAGCACTTCCGGCAGCAATGACTATACGGCTGTCGCCAGCTAGCCAGTCATCTCGATCGTTTCCGCTGCTATCCTATCTTACAGGTAAGTGATGGCCAAAAAGAAGTATTTAATTTGCTTTCAACGATTCGATATGCTGTGCTGGGAGGGGCTATATGAATCAATTCGATACATAGAAGACTTACATCACTCAACAAAGCCCCCATTATATCACTACTCAAAACGTCTCTCTATCACCGTGTTAGCTGGGTCAATTCACATGAGAACTGACCAACCTTTTGTCTTTGCTTTGTCCGTTCGTAGCACCAATTCACCATACGATAAAATGGTTTCGAAACAATGGGCAAGCCCGTAAGGATCGGAAACATCCACGGCAGCGGTCCCATAATCGGAAGCCCTTGCTGACACTCCTCCAAAATTGAAACTGCCTCTCTATTCCTCTCACTACTCAACATGCCAAAATTCTCAGAGAAACCCACATCACCAACCACATCCAGGCTGAAGTACTTGAACCACTCCGAAGCATCCCACGGTGCTCCATCTCTTTTGTAGATCTGGGATACCAACTCATTCACGTGTGCGGCGATGCGAACCTGGTAATCCGCGAGACACTTGCTGGACAAGGCACGATCCCAGACCCTCCGTCGTTTGTCATGCAGGGACTTCACTCTCGTTTCGAAGACGGATTTGAGCGGTGCAGCCATATCTGACCACGGCGCGCGAATACAACTTGACCCCGCGCCGTGGATTTTCGACAGCGAATCCGGGTCCGTAATGGAAATCTCTGAGGGGCCTTGCAAGGTATTTCGTCAGTGAAGAACTCTAGAATTCAACAGACTACAGACGAATTACCCGTTCGCACATATTCTCCATATTCACGGTGGAGTCTGTCCAGATTCTTCATTCCAACCGAATTGAGGTTGGTCAGAGATTGCGTAAACTTCGTTAGGCGCCAGAGGAGGGGCCCCGGGAACTGGGAGAGACGGTGAAAACGAGACGAGCGATAAAGTAGCATGCTAATCCAGATGGAAGAGATGTACAAAAGTTGCAGCCGCAACACATGCGCAAGTGTCTGTGGGCTATATGCGCCACATACTCGCAACGCCACTAGAACGACACAAGGTGAGAGTAGAGCTATTTTCATGTACACAAGCGAATACAAGTGGTGTTCGCCATGACGAAAATACACCAAATGTGAGAGCGCCCCGAGAAAGCAGGGCACACAATAGTAAAGGTGGTATGTCATTCTCGCTCTGGAACTATTCTCACACCACGCAATAAGGCAAAAGGTAGAGTGTATGGCTGAGCAAATGCAGACCCCGCCTTTACGGGGTGCTGGCATCCACATATTGACAGAGTATTTCTGACTAGGCTGGTAAGCTATTCAGCCCCCACAGTGAAAAGTCCCATCTTGCCAAGTAGTCGTGTAGTGGTACAGGTCGCCAAGCCCCTTAGGGAGGGGACATGTTGGCTTGACTACCTCCCCCTCTGTCTAAACGAGCTAAATGAAGCAGAAGGCGTGAGTTGTTAGTAACCCAGCCATGTGGAATTAAATTACGAGCCATCCATCGACTTGGTGAAAAGAACAAGATACAGAGATCCGAACTTTATACTGCAACGAATTGCACGTAAGATAAACAATGTAGTATCACTGTTTTTCACAAGCACAAAGTTATTAAAAGGTTTGTTTCCGGATATGTCCCGTTGCGCGTCTATCACACTCCGTTCCACTCCTCGATTTTCCGAATCATCTTGCTCCAATTGACGCACTTGTGGGTAGTCCCAAACCCCAGAACACCGCCTTTGTCGTCCTTGACCTCAACCGTGCGATCTGGATTGCACATCAAGCTCTGTCTCAAGAGATCAATGCAATGACGCACGTGTGATGGCGACGACATCATCGGTATATCCTTCTCGTCTAGCTTTTCCCCCTCCAACGCAGCGTTCATTGCTTGCCAATACGCATGCCGGATACCGTCCTTTATCTTTTAGCATCGCGAATATCTATTCTCGGGAGGTATATACGTACCAGACAGTGAAGCTGATGGAAGACTGATAATGTCGAGCGCTGAGGAGCCTCTGGGGCATGCGTAAAGAATGTACCTCGTCTGGGGTACAGTTCATGCCATGCTGCGTTTGTTTGGTTGTCTGGCGGGTTGGCAAATGTACGGTTGTAGTGGAGCGTTTTGGAAGAGTATGCCACTGTTCACAATTAGTGGGCTGGTGGTGGGGATTGTGGAAAGCATACCTTGGATTAAATTGGGATCTGATACTGCGCTCTTGCCGGCACTGAAGGCGAGGTACAAGCTGGATACATAGATGAACGTACAAATACACAAGAGAAGGATACGTCTTGTGATGCTTGAAGACGCCGCATCATTCACGTGGAATAGCGGTTCGTACTTTGGAGACGATGCAGTAAACATTTTGCTTCACTGGCATTGTCACTGCGAGAATCTCGTCGCTCGACGAACGGAGGCGAATATGCTCTAGGCGTGTGATCACAGGTCTGCACTCTTCAGCAAACAAGTGGCCTGGACGACCACTTGTTTTGGGTTTACGCCGTGTCGCAGCAGCATCCTTGCAAGCTGAACGAAAGGCTGTTCCTGCAGAGCTGGGGCCGCTGCAATATACCCTGCAGTTTTCGGTCTCCGAAGAGCTCAGTGAAACCGTGCAATGACTTTGCATATCCATCCTTGCCATGTTTCATTCCGACTTTTAGCGGGTCCCCCGCATACGTCTCTGCGAGATATGACGCGACTGTCCAAACAATGATGCGGGCAGTGGTCTGTGAGGCACTCTTCTTGCCTGGGCTCCAGGTGGAAATTGCTGTTCCGCCAATGAAAACATAACCATTTCGCCCCACATCTATCGCATATGGGAAAGGTGGTTTTACAAATCGAATAAAATGCTTTGTAAAGTTCAAGGTTGATGATATATCTTTACTATTTTGGTACTAGACCATGAAATCAAATATGTAGGCGATTCCGCCCGAGCTGATCATCCGGGTAGTCGCACGGTCGCTCCCATGAGATACAGGGGTACCCGGCGAGGAGGATCATTGATTACCCACCCGAATGGACCAAAAGAATAAGTCCAATCTTGAAAGAAGTTTTGCACATGCACGTTTACTGCTGCCTGGGTGCTTTTGGAACCTTGTCCCACTGACACTGATCAAAAAATACGGAACTGAGCAGTGATTGTCTGTGGCACATCCGTCCCAACTACGGGTTCCACGCGTTTCCGGACAACTTCACGTCTGTTGAACGTTTTTGGATAACTTCTCGTTTGTTGAACATTTTCTTGCAAAACGTCAAGATGTCGGACACAAAATATTCCCGTCTATCAGGCTCTGCAGATGGTGAGAAGGGAGACCTAGAACCGGTTGCAAGCGAGAAGGGTGGTCTTTCGAAGCGCAGTACCATTATTCTCGGAGCCGTTGTTGCAGGTTTAATGGTAGTAACTGCATCACTGGGTTTTGTCGCTGGGCGCGGCTTCACAAAACCCAGCGGATACAAGATAGATCGCTGGAATTGTATGTGACAGCCATACACCAAGAACATCAAGAACTAATTCAAACAGTTCAATATGTCACAAAGTCTTTCCAGTACAATCGTACCTTCTCCGAAGCTCCGTCTGAAGAGACAGATGCTGTATGGATGTCCATCTTTCCACCACACGGCGGCTTCTTCCACGATAAGACTGTCGCATCTGATGGCGCGAGTCTCGCGGTGTACCATCAACTGCATTGCCTCGTGAGTATACTCAAAATCCCCTTCAATCCGGCACTCACCAACTGGTATTACAGGACGCTATAAGGCATGCATATTGGATTCTCCACGACGCAGTGGTTGAACAGAAGAATCTTTCGATGGATAGCCTCGCCGATTGGTACACACCTTGGCACACACGACACTGCATCGACTTCCTGCGCCAGATGCTTATGTGCAATGCAGACACCACGATTGAGCGCAATGATCCTAATATTGGTGGGATTCGAGGGTTCGGGATCAATCACCAATGTAAGAACTGGGACGATGTGTTTCAGTGGACGTTGGACAGGCAGCAAGCTGGCATCGACCAAGGCTATGTTTACTCTTCGGACTTGGATTTCGGGCATTCGTAGATATAATAATGACATTCCGCACTTGCAAATACTCATATATTGTACAGGGAGAGTGGATATGTAAGGACTAAGGAGGAGATTGATTCAAATTTTATGACAATTTAGGGTTAACTAAGCTATCTACTTCATCGAATGGAACTACCCGCGGAGTGACCGATTCCATGAAGAGCTCCCAGTCCACGCAGACACGCTCGAAAGGTTTGACGTCTAGCACCGGTCTTGGGTCATTGTCGGTCCAGACCAACGTCGTTAATGAAGTGTCTGGGTTACACATCACCGCCTGTCGAAGGTACTCGATGCAATGATCTATACATACATTAGGACGCTTGAACATTGATATCATACGTATCCTTTCTTAGATGTCGAACTTACTAATGTGAACCTCCATATGGTATCGCTCATCGTGCGTCATGTTGGGGTGGTAGAAATCCAGGTAGTTTAAGTGCCGGAATTGCTTCTGTTGGTTATTAGCTTCTATCCCGCCGTGCTTTGGACTGGCATCAAGATACGTACGAGGCAATGAATTTGATGATAGACACCCATCCATACTAGATTGCCGCCGCCAACAGGGAGAGGTACTGATGATTGGTGGTTGCCATTGCGACTGAGCTCCTCATCCGTCACCCTTATACTGGTGTTTCCAACCAGTTCATGCCAGGCTTGATCCGTGGGACCGCCTGGCTCACCAACCCAAGGACTTTGGCCCGTCGTTATACTCATTTTCGGCTTGGTTTGGATCTTAAGATCTTGCAATGCTAATAGAAAGTCAGTTTGAGGAACCTGGGCAGCTTGGTTCGCATTTACCATTTGAAAGTAACACATGTTGGTGCTGTTCTGAGCTTCTCAAGAGGAAAAAGACAAGTGTGTAAAGCCCTATCAATACGGAATGGCACAGTATACTCTTATAGCCAAATTTCGGTGAGGTTTTGATCTGATCGCATTGTTCTTCTTCGTCAAAGTTATGAATGAACGGTTCGAGCTCAGAGGTGTCTTTTTCGGTTCCCATGTTGTATTAAAGAGCACTGATTCTTTAATTTTGTTGTGATGCAACGCGATCTGTATTCTCCACGGCAGGATAGCCACGCTTCGCACTCGCCCGGTACGTTGCCGCTGGCTGTATCAGCTGAGTCAGATTGGGCAATACTTGCTAACAGTGATTCGTATTTCTCTTCTGCAAGGGGCTGGAAGCGAGGCACAGCGTCGTTCGTGTAAGGACAGCCCGAAACCTTTGCTTTTTTCAAATGTCTCGGATTGATGAAGTGAAAACGATAACGGCTGGAAGAAGATGGTCTCCGTTCCCAAAATGACGTTGGCCGACTAGCGTACAGCTGCATAACAAAGACATGCAGGTCCAAGCCCAAAATGCGCATCACAACCATGCAGTTTCGAGGCTAGCCCTTGGCTGTGCCTTACAAACTGTGCCAATCACTGCTTAGATTTCCCGCTGTCAATTCCCGACGTGGCGACCTTACAGATTGAGAAGTCTCACACTGAGTGATGCTGGGACATCCTTATAATTCATCCGCAGAATTCCACACTTGACAGAACTACCTCCCCACTCTCCTCTTTGCTCAGACAAGCTCTCTTCATTTATCATACTACGATTCAGAAAAGAACGATTCACAATGCAATTCATGATCACGATCATCGCGCTCCTTGGAGCCTGCGCTTGGGCTTTGCCTGTTCAAGGTCAGTACTGACTTACCGCGTACATCCGTAGTCTTGACAATCTATACTGATGATAGCTAGAACACTCTGCGCTAGCAGGCCGTGAGGTTGATGCGGACATGACCATCAGATATCCTGATCGCGACGAAGACATCCGCTACCCGGATGCCGGTCTCTACGCTGAGGAAGGTTGAAGCGCCACGTCAAGGGGGAATCGAGTTTAATTTTCCTTTGGTTCTGGCTAGGCAAGGTGGATCAAACGGCGAAAAAGGATTTTGGTTGCATTGGAAAGCAGGTGCCTATAGTCAATGTCCCTGGGTGATTGAAATGAACTCTGTCGGGCTGGTTGAACTCAGCCAAGATGTAATCAATGCGCGTATCTATCAATCACAGAGTAAACATCATTGATGTAGTCCAGCGTAGCTTTTGTCTTGTCTGTGATGCTTACGTGCAGATGTTATGTAGGGAGCTACAAAGGGGATAGCTCGGCTTCGTATTCACCAGGGTTGCCGCTCACCCGCTCACCCGCACGCGGCACAGCCCCCAAAATCCCAACACCGCGGACTATAACTTGAATCCTGGCAACGAATATCTCGGGATTACATGTACCCCACTTCCGGTCAAGTCGGAGGTACAATTACCTGCCATTGCTGGTAAATGCTTAACTTATCAGCCTCGTGGGATCTGCGCATAATTCTTTCTCTGCCGACTGCACGTGGCCCCGCGTATAGACCGATCACGTGCCGTCTGTAGCAGCACATGTGAGACCCCTCCACGCCCGACTACCCACCCCAAGATTCGAGAAATATCCTGCCCTCTTTCGATACTGCGTTTGGGCCAAGATTACAGTCCATCAAAATAGCTTTGAAAATGCCCTACCCACAGAGGTCAATCTCTGAGCTTGCGGACTTGATCGCTTCCAGCACCTCCAAATACAATGATTATCTGGTCGCCAACGGAATCGCCTTACCCACACATGCACCATCGGAGAAAGAAATCCCACCAAGTGTCCCAGATGAGATATCTAGCTTCCGGCAACAAGCCATCGAGGCTTCTCACGAACTGCATGAACTTCTTATTGGCCCAATGGGGGTTCCCTTCACGGCCTATGCTCGAGTGAGTGTGCCCTTAGCATCTCAAGTTGACTGACTTTGCGCGTTCCCGAGATAACAAGTCCTACAGAGTACCCGCGTGATGAGTCTTCAGTTCATTTACAAGAACAGAATTGGGCAGAATCTAGCATGGAATGAGACCACCACATTCGAGGAAATCGCCAAGGAGACTAAGTTGGGACTGGATGACACCACTCGTATGATGCGGCTGGCTATGGCCAACTACTTCTTCGCTGAGCCCCAGCCCGGTGTCGTTGCCCACACTGCTGCCTCCCATGCGATCGTGAGCAACCCGCTACTGAACGCATGGATTGGTGTGACGGTGGAGGAGAACTGGCCTCCAATGCTTCGAGTGAGTTGGTGAAAAATACGAAATTTTGCCACAACCCTGCATCTAACCTACTGCAGTTGAATGAAGCCATGCAGAAATGGCCTGACTCTGAGGACCCACTCCAATCGGTATGGCTCCGGAGAACTATTCGTCAGCGAATGCTAACAGAGAAACTAGGCGTACTGTTTGGCTCACGACATGAACGAGATGCCATTCGATGTCTGGGAGCGTGATCCAGATCGTGTTCAACGTTTTGCCAGCGCCATGAATTTCCTCCATTCCGATTCAGGATTCCAGCCCCAGTTCATGGTTGATGGATACGACTTCGCCTCACTGGGGGAAGCAATTTTTGTGGACGTGGGTGGATCGACCGGGCATGTTAGCATTATGCTTGCACAAAAATATCCAAACATAACCTGCATAGTGCAGGATCTCCCAGCCACGGTAAAGGCGGGCAAAGAGCAGCTGCCTAAAGAGTTAGAGGAGCGGGTATCCTTCATGTCGCATGACTTCTGGACTGAACAGCCAGTCAAGGGGGCAGATATTTACTACTTCCGTTGGGTCTTTCACGACTGGTCCGACTCATTATCGGTTAAGCTTCTGAGGCAGTTGATTCCCGCCTTGAAACCCGGCGCGCGAGTCTTGATCAACGATATCTGCATTCCACCAGCGGGTGTCATGAGCTCGTATCAAGAACAACGCATCAGGTACGCCACATTGCTCTATTTTTGACCATGGGCTATACTAATTCCTGCATCCAGGAGCCTAGATATCTTGATGAAAACGTTCACGAATGCGAAGGAGCGCAGTGCAAAAGAGTGGGCGGCATTGTTCACGAAAGCTGACCCTGGATTCAAGTTTAGCGGTGTTCACCTCCCTGCAGGTGCGAAAATAGCTATAATAGAGGCCAAGTGGAACCCTGCAGAGTGACCCGTTCGCGCCCGCTACTACAAGGCGGATTTTGCGGGCCGCGCCGAGCAAGAAGCTTTTTCCCAAGCTACATACTACATAGTTTGAACCTCGGAATGCCATCTATGCTTTCAGTGCCCATGCGTTGCCCCATAAATCATCTTAAGATCATTTGTGAGTAAAAACACGACGAACTTTCTAGCCCAAGGGAGCCGTTGCCAACGTCCTCAAGCTAGTCTAAATGACTCCTCCCGAAATACGTAGTGCCGTACGAGTATCAAGCACGTCTTCCGGATAAATTGGCAAGGGATACGCCCGAGCTTACCGTCGAGTCCCGACTAACCCAACCGCCCTTGTTCTACAGTGCTTGACTCAATTGAGCATGTGGCACTTCTTGTGTTACAATGTCTTGCATGAAAAGAGCCAATTGCACACCCTTGTTCACTATCGGCGTTGGCCATGTGGGGAGAGGGCGGGTCCGACAACCGCAGTACCTCGTAATCAGACAGAGCTGCATGTACGAAGTAAGCAATAAATCATTGTTGCTCGGAGTTTATTGGTCACATCCATTCCGGTCGCCGACCCTCCACCACCCTTCCCCTCACCAGCAGATTCTTGGTGTTGAGGTTTCTTCTGCTTAGTAAATGGCGATTTCTGTTGCGCATCGCTGTTGAGCATCGCAAAAGTATTTTCGACTGCTGCTGCATTTACTGTCTCTCCAGGAGCTGTAACGAATAGTGGAAACATCACAGATGGCGCCCAGCTTCAAGATTCCACCTGGCCCGACACCAGTTGTCAACAATGGTCAGGTAGCTATCAACGCGGTGCTTCTGGTTTTGGGACCAATCTTTGTAGCTCTGCGATTCTGGGCCAGAAAAATCAAACATCAGCCATATTTGGGTGACGACTACACGATTTTAGCTGCACTGGTGAGTGCCGCCTTCACACGCTTCATAGATGAAAGTCAGGTCTAATTGCACCAGATTATCAACACGGGGTTAAATATCCACGGTATTTGGGCAGGATCAAAACATTACATTGGCTATGTTATACCGTTCATGAAGCCTCACGCGAGGATCGAGTATAAAAAGGTACGCGAAGAGCGGAGTACGATAGCGAGCCAGAAAACTAAACTGTGCCCTCCAGTCCATTTATGTCGACGTTATCCTCTGCCACTTAGTCTACGGCATCATCAAGATGTCCGTCGTGCTATTCTACAGACGTATCTTCCAGGTCCGCAAACGATTCCGTGTCTTCTTCCACGTATACTTCACGGTCGTCGTCGCTTGGACTATAACAGCGTTTTTCGTAAGTCGAACCATCCAGTTTTTGGTTGCCAAAGAGTGCGTGGTTAATGAAATGCAATAGGGATCGCTTTTCTGCGCAGGTAGCAAGCCCTCAGATTTCTGGACTGGCCCTCCGACGCAGTTATCGAGAGTCATCAACTATGGCGCATTTCTTCTGTCCATGAACGCTATTGATCTTATGCTTGACATCATCGTGTTGTTGATCCCTATCCCCTTGATCAGCTCCATGACTTTGAGCACGCACCGTAAAGCACAGGTGATTGGCGTTTTCGCACTAGGAGCTTTGTACGTATTAAAACCTCCTTCAACCAAAAAAAAAAAGAATTCACTTAGCTCCAATCATAAGCTAACATGCTCCCCGATGTAGTTGTCTAGTTGCCAGCGCCGTTCGCATTTACTACGCCTATCAAGTCACATATATAACCTCACTTAGCCCGTTCGCCCGAACGCGTGAGTTTCCATTACGCTCTTCCCAAGCAAATAAAAAATGAAGAAATCGAGCTGATCACTTTTACCCCAGGTATGTCGAACCTCAACCACATCTGGGGCCACCTCGAAGCAACCTTCTCCATAATCGCCGCGTGTCTCCCCACGATCGTCCCGGTCTTCACCCGGCTCCGCTCCGCCGATTCCCTAGTCAACTCGCTGCAGAAGCTATACCTGAAATCAACTTCCGCCTTCTCGCTTACCCGTTCAGGCAAGAAGAGTCATAGGGACGATTCGCAATCGAGCGGGGAGGAGCAGGCGAGAGGTAATTCGCATCCAGACGTGGTGGACAACGAGTCTCCTAAAGTCATGAAGAAGGTGGAAAGTAGGGAGAGAGAAGGCAGTGTGAAGGTGTGGGATAAAATGGAGTTTGGGAAAGTAAATGGGATCGGGAATCAGGGCTAGAAGGATGGCCTGGAAGACCTTGGGGTCTCGAGGGTATGGGGATGGAGCCGTTGAAATGCGCAACTATGAAGTGGTTTGCAGTTTACGCGAGGCTCAAAGTATCGCTCACCAGCTTGTATTATCGCAGAGGTAATCGAAAATTGAAGAGTGTTTTCTTGCATTTTGCTCTGCTCAACGTAATCAGCTGACGCAGGTCGCGCTTAAATGTTAGTTGGAGTAAACGTACAGGCAAAACAATTAACCATCCCTACATACAATCACAACAAAACTACACCAAAACCCCAAATTCCGCCACATGTGACACTAAATATCCCCATCTCAAGTCTTAAATGACAGTCGGCGTATCTGATTTTATCCGGTATAATGTTCTCGTAGAAGAGAAGAGAGGAGGTATGGAAAATGCAGCCAAGTGTGCCCTTCTCGACGATGCGCGCCCATGGACGATAACCCCCGCCCTTCACTTTGAACATTTGACGACATCCACGCTTATGAATCCCGCGTTAATTTAGTTCGATTTATATCGCCGTACCCATAAGGGTTTGCGTCTTTCTCTCTGCTCATGACGGGAGTTCAAGAGCTTTATAAGTGTCAAAACGTAATAGTGTTACTAAGGCGACTCAATTCATGTAGTGCAATAACTACGAGTAATGACTAGATGTATCAAGCTGTTCTATCGTACACCTTTAGGAATACCAGATTCTTCCTTTCCGTTCTCCCATTCCATAATACATTGCAAATATCTCTGAACATAATCCTCGTCAAGAGGAGGACATGGGTAAACGTCTGAGCCCAACAAACAACCACTAACAACACTCCCCTTCAGCATATCCCCAGCAGTCTGATTCGTATAACCATCCATAATCGGAATGACGCGAGCAACACAACTCCCCGGATGCTCTTCAGCGTACGCCAAAGCCTTCTGATACCATTCCTCAAACTCAAGCACCGCTCCCCCACCATTGATCGTCCCAAAGAACTCCAAAAACGTAGGAGCTTGTGCGTCGAGGAAATCATACTCATTCTGGCCACCGCCACCGTCATCGCACTTCATCATAATGCTAATCACAGTGCGACACAAATAATCCACTGGCAGAACCGCCTCCATGCGTACCTCAATTCGCGGAATTACGCCCATTTCCCGTATCGCCATTATGAGATTATGCAGAAAATCTCCGCGGTCCCGGCGGAACTGGCCGCTCTCGCTCGCCGCGCCCACAAATGGCAGCCGATACGTCTTCGCCATCGCCCCACGGAACCGCGCAGCCGCCACCAGTTTCTCAGCCACGTACTTGGATGTCCCGTAGCCATATTCCTTACTGTCCTCCGAGAGCCCGTAGCCCAGGTGGATCGGAAGCGTAGATATGGTGGAGATGAAGTGGATGGCTTTGGGCCGGCCGAGGGAGGCGAGACGTAGCACCTCGTGCGTACCTAGGATGTTGGCGCCCATGTAGTCCGGCAGCGGGCGCATCCAGTCAACTAGGGCGCCCGAATGCAGGATGTAGTCTGTGTTTTCTGCGAGGTGTGTAAAGGAGCCGAGGGTGAGGCCTAAGAGTGGCTTGGAGAGATCACCTGGAATGCATTTCAGAAGAGAGATATAGTGGGTTTTCCATAGATTGTATTGGATAAAGGTTTGGATGACGCGGTGTTGCGCCTGGGATGCTGAGCTTGCGCGTGTGAGGCAGCATACTTGCATGTTTCGTTCGAGGAATTCGTGCACCATGAAGGCGCCAACGAAACCCGTTGCGCCGGTTATGAAAACGGTTTCGGAATTGGTAGGATTGGAGGGTTTTCGCTCTGAAATATTGCGGAATTGGATTGTCCGGTCGAGGAGCCCTTTTCCCATGGAGACTATATCCGTGATCTGTCTTGGACTTTTGGCATGTCCATTGGTGTTTGTTTTCTGAGTCTGTTGCTTCATCTCGGATAGTACGTATTCACTCAGCAACCTTGGAGTTGGGTACAGAAAGGTGAGATTAGGTGGCAATTGGACTCCTGTTAGCTTTGTTAGGCCGTTACGTATCAGGACTGCCGTTAGAGAGTCGACCCCGGATTCCCGCAGAGATCGGTCTAGGCCTAGGTTCTCTGCCTCACTGTGTCCCAAGATTTTAGCCGTTGTCTCTTGCACTTTTCGGAGTACAATATCAGCGTGGGTTTCTGGGGCTGCCTCGAGAAGCATGTTTCGAAGTGACATTGTCACCGAAACAGATTCACTGATGTTCGACACACCGAGCAGTGTTTTCAAAATTGAGGGTACACCTCCCTGGCTCTCATAATACATTTTGAGCCGCTCCAGATCGAGGATAGCTGGTATCGTGAGTGCCGCGCCTGAAACCATAGCTTGCTCGAACAGATCAAGACCGACTTCAGGTGTAATCAGTTCCATTCCAAATTGTGAAAGATGCGAACGAGTAGTCGGAATCAAAGTCGTGATCATACCATCTCCGTCCCATGGACCATAGGCTAGGGATGTTGCTGGGAGGCCCTGAGCATGTCGCAAATACGCCAGCATATCGACAAAAGAATTAGCGGCAGCATAGTTCGCCAGCCCGGGTAAACCTAAAACCCCTGATATCGATGAAAACATAACGAAAAAATCCAAATCCTGTCCTTTTGTCTGCTCGTGAAGATTCCACAGGCCGTCCACCTTTGGCGTTAAGGTAGAGATGCATTTGTGCGGTGTGAGAGTTGATAAAGTCCCCGAATCGACCACGCCTGCTGCATGAACTATCCCACGTAAAGGTCGTTGACTGCTGAACAATTCCAAAACAGACGCGAGACTTCGAGAATCGGCAACGTCTCCTGCAATGACGGTGGCTTTAGCTCCCAACTTGGCAAGCCTTGCAATCACATCTCGAGCGTTCACATCATCTATTCCACGTCGCGAGAGAAGAACCAAATCGCGTACCCCGTGGGAGTTAGCGAGGCGCTCAGCTACCTGTCTTCCAATATACCCCAAACCCCCCGTAATTACCACGGCACCACCTTCACGCACCACCTTGGGCGTCCGTAGGGATGTTTTCTTTATCACAGAACTGTCCACACGCTCCAGCTGAGGCTTTAAAAGCCGACCATCACGGACAGCAACGTCCATAACTTGGTTCCTCAACGAACTTAGTGCAGCTGCAGTCGCATCTGTCGCGTAATCCGCATCTACCAAACTCAAGCGTAGATTTGGATGCTCACTTCTCGCACTGCGCACTAGGCCCAGTAATGGCGCTGCCCCAACGTTAACGGGTTCATCACCGTCGCCAGTACTAATCGAGTGGTAAGTAATCCACACTAGTGGCTTAGATACAGTACCAATTTCGATGATTTGCTGAAGGTGGGATAGGCCTTGGACAGTGAATTGATGCGCCGTGTCGACAACGTTAGCTTTGGTATCCCAGAGGTACAGAATGCCGTCAAGTCCGGAGGTTTGATTGAGGTTTTGTATAGGGGAGAGTTTGAGCCAGGTGGTGAGGGATAGGACTTTTTGCAAATCGGTCGTCCAGGCAGTTTTGGACGATGGGACGAGTACTCCCCAATTTTGGGAGCTGAATAGTGGAGAAGAAAGGATTGGATGCCAGGTCATAGAATACATCATGTTGTTGGAATTTTCAAATGGATCGTTGTCGGCGCTGTTGTTGGAGTTGCTGTTCCAACCTGGGCTAGCGTTTTTAGGTCTCTGCACGATGTGACCGTTGTGCTCTTGAACTGATCGCAGTGGCTTTCGCTGAAAGGCATATGTAGGCAGTATCACCCTCTGACAGTGAAAGTTGTGATAAATTGTAGACCAGTCCAGATACACATTACTAATGTGAAGCATACTGGCAGTCTGCAACATTCCGGACCCTTCGTCCAAATCTACGTTGATTGACGGTAGCCACAGAGTGTCTTGAGCTTGCGGAGCATCTAGAAGACACGCGGCTCCCAAAGAGCAAAGTGTGGATCCTGGGCCAATTTCGAGAAACATGTTCGCACCCTGATCAAACAAGGTCGTGAAGGACTCGGTCATTTGAACTGCGTTACGAGCTTGTTGCATCCAGTATTTGGCTGTTCTCAACTCGTCTTCTATAGCTGACTTTCCTGTCATGCTGCTGATAATGGGTATTGTCGGTGAAGCGAATTGTACCGTCCGTAAGGCGTCCTCAAATCGACTCATGATTTCATCCATGTGATGTGAATGAAACGCGCAGCTTGTATCAAGCATTTTCGTCCTAGTATTTCCGAAGTGGTCTGCTAGGGCATGCACAGCAGTCGCATCTCCAGAAATCACAGTTTGAGACGGTGTATTATAGGCCGCAATCTGTGCCATCTCCGTCAAATCCATCCCTCGGATTGTCGCATTGACTTTATCACCATTCATTTCTACCGCCAGCATTTTACCTTTCTTGGCAACTGCCTGCATGAGCTGACTGCGCACCAAGACGAGTCGGCAAGCGTCTTTGAGACTGAGGATCCCCGACACGTGAGCAACAGCAAATTCTCCCACACTATGCCCAACTAAAAATGCAGGTTTCACACCCCAACTGGACCATAATTTCCACAAGGATACTTGAAGCGCAAATAAAGCAGGTTGCGCATAATCGGTCCGGTCGAGTAGTGATGCCGTGGAAGTTCCTGGTTCAGACCACATGACATCTCGAAGGGACTGATCAAGCTCAGAGAACTCGGCCGCAATCTGATCTAGCGAGTTTCGGAAAGAAGGGAACGTATTATACAAGTCCTTGCCCATTCCATGTTTTTGACTGCCTTGTCCCGGGAATAACATAGTGATGTTCGCTTTCTTCACTTTATCGCCAGGGCATAGTTCGCTCAACTCGGAAGCAATAGATCGTAACTTGCTGATAAGCTGTTCTTTCCCTTCGGCTACCACTGCCAGTCTTTTTTGGAAATGTGTACGGGAAGTAGCTAATGAATAGGCTATATCAGCCACTCCCTGCATTTTGCCTATCTCACTCTCCAGGTGCGATTTAAGCTTTACGGCTTGTGCTCTTAAAGCCGATATGCTAGGAGCTGATAGAAGGAAAGGGAAAGTTGCCGGAGTTTTATACCCGACACAATTGCTATTATGATCCGCGGCATTCGGAGGAAACTCCTCAACGACGACGTGAGCAATAGTTCCCCCAAGCCCAAAAGAGCTTACCCCAGCTCTTCGTGGTCTATTAATGTTCGAATTCCACGGATGGTTTGTCATCACCAATTCTAAATTGGTGTTTTTCCAATCGATTGCTGAGGTTGGTTCCTTCACATGGAGTGTTTTCGGTAACATGTTGTTTTCCAAGGACAATATTACTTTCAACAGACCCACTAAGCCGGCCGCTGCCTGTGTGTGACCAATATTCGATTTGGCAGAGCCGATCCACAGAGGAGTCTTTCGTGGATTTGTTGTCTTAAAGACTTCAGCCAGTGCTGCGGCTTCAATCGGGTCTCCCAACTTGGTCGCAGTGCCGTGGGCTTCGACATAATCGATTTCTTCTGGGCTTATATTTGATCTTCTCAGCGCTGTTGTAATCAAAGACTGCTGTGAATAGATATTGGGCGCCGTCAAGCTGACACTACGACCACCATGAGATACAGCAGTGCCGTGCAGCACAGCATGGATGGTGTCGCCATGACGTTTTGCGTCAGATACGCGTTTCAAGACCATGGTAACAGCACCTTCGGAAAATCCTGTACCGTCCGCATCATGCGAGAAAGCTCTGCAGCGCCCATCTGCCGAAATTCCTCCAAGTTTACTGAACTCAATGTGGATGGCTGGATTTAGGAGAAGGCTCACGCCGCCCACCAAAGCCATGTCGCATTCACCATGACGTAACGCATTACAAGCCAAGTGCGTGGCTACAAGGGACGAGGAGCAGGCTGTGTCAATGGTTAAATTTGGCCCACGAAGGTTGAATGTATACGACAATCGGCCAGATAGAGTAGCTTCCGCTGTCCCAGAAATGGAGTGTCCGTCGAGTTCCATTGGGGCCGGTTTTCTTGTTGTCCCGTTTTTACTCACCCCGATAAAAACGCCTGTAGCACTACCATCGAGCTGCTTGGTGGTATAGCCTGCCCGTTCCATTGTTTCCCAACACAGTTCCAATGTCAGATGCTGCTCCGGGTCCATAGCATGTGCCTCGCGTGGGGAAATACGAAAAAATGATGCATCGAATGAGTCAAGTGAGTCGAGAAACCCACCTCTGCGACAATACGATATGCGTTCAGCACCAGCCTCCGATTTATAACTGCTTTCGGAAACCCAACGATTTTTGGGCACCTCAGCGATGGTCTCTTCGCCATTTTGAAGCACTTTCCAGAATTCTTCGGGCGTAGTCACGTTACCAGGTAATCGACATGCCATTGAGACAATTGCAATACCTTCGCTGACGTTGTTGGATTCAGAGGAAAAACTTGAATCATGCTGCGTAGTGTTTGTACTGTCAAACCTCTCTGTAAAATGGGCAGCCAATGTCTTTATAGTAAAATGTTGGAATAAAATAGGCGTAGAAACAAAGCAGTTGAGACGCTCCTCCAAGGCCGCCTGCATACGTATAATGCGCGCGGAATCACCGCCGACATGGAAGAAGCTATCATCGATGCCAAACTGATCATGACCCAGAATTGCTGTCCAAATCTCCTTTATCTGTTTTTCCGTAGCTGAAGTCGGCATTGTAAATAGCTGAGTGCGTTGAGTTGTGTCTAAAGGATCTGGAAGGGCTTTTCTGTCCACTTTCTGGCTTGGAGATAAAGGCAGTTTTTCCAAGGAAACAAAGAATGCTGGCACCATATATGAGGGAAGACGCTCAGTAACCCAAGGACGTAACATGGTTTCGAGGGATCTTTCATGGTTTGAACATGAATCTTGAACAACACAGTATGCCACTAACCGGTCGTCTCGGTGTACTACCGCTGCAGAAGACACGAGGGGGTGGTCATTCAGAGCAGCCTCGACATCGCCAACGTCAATACGATTTCCACGGAGCTTTATCACTCCGTCTGACCGACCAATGATTTGAAGTTTTCCGTAGTCGACGAATTTAGCGAGGTCACCCGTGCGGAAAAAGGTGCCTTCGTGGAATGGATTTTCCAAAAACCGAGATTGTGTCAGTTCTACCTGACCTCGATATCCATTCGAGACGCTGGCACCGCCAATGTAAACTTCACCTTCACAGCCCACTGGAACAGGATAGAGATCATTTCCAAGTACGTATATCCGGCCATTAACTACCGGGTTGCCCACAACAATCTCATCTGCTCCAACTCGTCCAATGCTTCCGTACGTGGTTTCTGCGGGCCCGTACACATTCCAGACAGAATCAGCTGAAGTAAGTAATCGATCGGCTAGGCTTCGAGAAAGTGGTTCGCCACCACATAATATTTTTGAAAGTCTCGGACTCCCCTTCCAACCAGAATCCCAAAGCATCGTCCATGTTGCTGGTGTTGCTTGCAGTATTGTGACTTGATGTGTTTTGATCAGGTGTATTATCTCGTGGGGATCCTTGATAGCATTGGCGTTCGCAAGAACAATCGTAGCGCCTGAAAGGATTGGTAGGTACATCTCAAGAACTGACATGTCGAAGCTGATTGTTGTGATGGCAAGCAGTCGGTCGCATGAGTTGCATCCCGGCTCGTACTCACGAAGAGAACAGAGAAAATTTGCGGCGGCACCATGGCTAACCTCCACCCCTTTGGGCCGCCCAGTGGAACCAGATGTGTATATGATATAAGCGAGGTCTTTATGGTGAATCTTCACATCCAGATTAGATGCATCAAGTGTCGTACAAGCCTTGACTTCATTAATATCCAAACACAACTCTGTCCAAGACGCCAGACTGTCTCCTGGCCTTTTATCAATAAGGAGAAACTTCGGCTTTGCATTCTCTATCATGTGGTCGATACGTTGTGCGGGCAACAATATGTCAATAGGAACATAGGCTGCGCCCAGTTTGAGCACAGCAAGGGTGACGACGATAAGATC
Source organism: Periconia sp. R9002 (assembly GCA_023627715.1). Classification (NCBI taxonomy): domain Eukaryota; kingdom Fungi; phylum Ascomycota; class Dothideomycetes; order Pleosporales; family Periconiaceae; genus Periconia; species Periconia sp. R9002. The sequence continues at coordinate 109,354 of JAMAHW010000025.1, read as the reverse complement.
GATGGAACGAGACACGGCAAGGCCCACCACGTCCCCATATCCGAGACCTCGCTCCTGGAGTCCCCGCGCAAAGAGATTCGCCGATGAATTCAGGTCTTTATATGACATCGAAGAGTTTTCGTGTATGAGGGCAATATTTTCGGAAAATTTCTCTACCGTCATCTCGAAAAGATGGTCCAAACGATGCCCCAAAAAATGGGTGTTGTCATTTCCGTTGAATTCATTGACCAACTTCTGAAAATCCTGCTCTGACAGAGTATAGTTGCCTGCCATAGGGTTCATATCGAACACGGGTTGGAACGAAATTTGCTGCTGGAGTGTTGATTTGTCTTCCACTGGGTTGGTCAGTTTGGATTTCGGAGGACCCAAACGTACAAGTTCTTGAAAATCTGTTCTCTCCTAGTCTTTTACTTCTGTTGCATCAATCTAGCTAATCCCCACTACCCAACCAAAACCATTGATGGCCGGTTTGTGCAGCTCAAGAGTCCTTTAGCCTATCACGCAAAATTCCGACATACATACAATGCTCCCACACAAGCCCTAGGAACGTGCTAGCAATTCAGCCACATCAAATATTCATGCATGCAAAATTCAATGAAGACCCCCAATTCCACTCTAATCTACACCTGGGATACATACATGGGATGTGAAAAAACATCATTGGGACCGCGTTAGTCTATATGCGCATCCTAGTCATGTTTCTGATTGTGTTTTCAGGCATGCAACAGCCACAATACTACGACAACATCTTCGACGTGCTCATTTTTACATGCATACCAGACTAATGCATCAAACGGGAGATACTTCATGCATCACGAGAATACTGCTGATCTACCCAGTAGCACAATATGCAAAGTGAATTGGCCTGTAGCTTCTATCTGCAAAGATACCTGAGTGATGTATTTGAAGCAATGCAACAAGTCATTCCTTGAAACTAATTCACATTGTTCTTCACCATCTCTACGTCTTTCCTGTTCTTTGTGAGATTCGAAATCGCTTCTGTCCTGGAAAATGGAACGCAATGGCGATGCTACTACAGCTTCTTCGCGTCTGCTGCCTCCCATCGATCCTGCTTATGAGCCGGCCAGATCTATTACAAAAATCCTCGCAACGTCGCCTTTTGACACCATACTAACACACCTTGAGAAAGACGGTGGTGTGATTCTAACCAATTTCGCCTCGTTGGAGACTATGAACAGAATCAATCTGGAGTTGGAACCATATAACGAGCCAATTGAAATTCAAGAGGGCTATGAAAATTTCTTTGGAAACAAAACAGTGGTTATACCAGGATTGGTCGGCAAATCTGACACCATCGCCAACATCCTCGACACCAACAAAATCATTGAGCAGCTCCTCGAAACATTGTTGACTGACAAGTATCAAGCTGTTTTTGAGAGTCACTCCGAAGAGCTGGTCACCGAGCCGCTCCTTAGTACCTCCCTTGCGTTCAATGTTAGCTACGGCTCTCCACGACAGGCTTTGCATAGGGATGACATGATAGTATCCTGGAAGCACGACCCAACAATGAAGATAACAGAAGGGGCTGGTTTCAGTGTCTTCCTCGCCGGAACGAGGGTTACCCGCAGCAATGGTGGAACCATGGTCATTTTAGGCTCTCACAAATGGGAGCACGATCGAGCCGGCAGACCCGACGAGGTTTCTTTTCTAGGTCAGTAGTTAACAAATCTTCTAACATGTACCAACGCTAATGTTGTATGAGCATGCAGATTTGGAGATTGGGGATGCATTCGTCTTCCTGAGCAGTATGGCGCATGGAGCAGGATACAATTCGATTCCAGGCGAGATTCGAAAGCTCTACAACCTAGTGTTCATACGAGGTACTCTTCGCCAAGAGGAAAATCAATCCCTATGTATCCCCCGGAGTAAGGCAATGAAGATGAGTCCAAAGTTGCAAACTTTGCTTGGTTTAAAAAAGCCAGCGGGAAACTGGCTGGGAATGGTTGAAAATGACGATCCTGCAAAAAACCTTGCAGTAGTATATGAACACATATTGAATTAACCTTTGGTATGGAGAGGGACATGCTCAAAATGCTATTCGATTGGTATTTTTTATTAGATATTGAGTGACAGTATCATATTTAAAAATCGCATCTTCAACGATCCACCAACAATTTCATTGTTGCCCTTGTTCTTCCCGATGCACCGGAATCCAAATGTTACAACTGAATCTGTGGTGACTATTATTTGGTTACGATTCAGACACTCTCTTGAGATTGTGGTATAGAAGAACTGAAGCATGTAATGCTGCTAGCCTCAATGGGATGGGAGTACGTTCACTGCAAGATTTTGGTATTGCTATCTTCAATGCATGCACAACGGGCCGAAACGGAGATGGGAGCAGTGACCCACAATTCTGAGGTATACATTTCTATTACATACAACGTTTCATTTCCCCCTTCCCCGATGTTGTCTTATAGCTCGTGTAGCGTATATTTTGTAAATCACCCAATACCCGTTGCATTGGGTAGTGTTCCTTAGCGTATGAAAGTGGTGGTTCATGAGAGGTCCATTCAATTGTCCACAAACGGAGAATGCCCCACCCAATCGAGGAACACACATAACCTCCGATGCCACTCCGAATTTTGTGTAGCCTTCAACCCGTCGTGCATCCCTCAGCCCCTCTTTGAAGGAACTCAATAATATGCGTGGCGGACGATGCAGGGTAGGAAGATTTACGTCCCGGTTAGACAGTCTTTTCCTAGTACACAGTTCGTACGTGAAACTCTTGTTCCGCCCTCCCCCGCCCCTCCGAGCCCGCAACAAAACCAAATTATGATCAAAGCTTCCAGACCATTTACACTGCGGGCTGAGTATCTGTGCGATATAGCAGGTGCTTCTCAATGCGGGTATGACGAAAAAGTGTGAAAATGCGGCCTCACACAGCGCATAGTCAACCCACCAATGAGCAATCTTGAATACCACTTCGTCCCTCTTGAAGCATTATAACTGAATTTGCACTTTGTCTACAGTCTCTCCTTTGAAAACGGGGGTACGTTGAAAGGTGTTCAAATTATTCATAGAATGGTGTTCGGAAAATCGTATTACATTGAATTTTGGCAAACCCGAGAGCAGAAAGCGAAACAATTTGTCCCTCATAGTGACCCACATGGTTAAACTATCATATTTGGATGGTCTTTGCAAAAATCCAGACCTTCTTGTAGAGAGCGAAAGACAACTTCTGGAAAGTACTTTTGCTTGTGAGAAATCACCGTTTCAGTAGGATTCGCACAAGCCCCACTGATTGAAAGCATTGAGTAATCGATAAGTAGGAAAGACGTTTTGCCCTTATCTCTCTTCAACTTTTCCACAATTTGGTAGAGCGATTCATGCTGTACCTGTACCTGAGAAAGGTATTGCTTTCTGAAAATGTCTACCGCTTTGTTCCAGCAGCTGAGCTCTCCTGACATGAATGTATAAGGCTCCCACGAGCCTTTTGGAGCATTCAGTAATGACGCTAGTCCTCTGGCCACATCTCGTGCCCATGTGAAGTCCACTGGCTCGTTCCCAGTTCCCGGGATAACAATCTTGAATTCAACCCAATTTATAGGGTGTGCATCGCCAAGCTCCCGGATGTACCTGTTCTCAATCGGCACAAAATAGTCTGCTAGCCAGCCAACACAAACAAGAGTCCATTCCAGATTTGTCTGGTTCCGTAGAACCTCACGTATGGGTTGATGTATAGGATAAAAAAATCCGGGCTGATCCGGATGCGATGCAATGTTGGCCGCGAATTCAGCAGGGATGAATCGTTTACATGTGCTGCTTTCCTGGCAGGCCTGGATCATAGCCATGTGAACTTTGGTATAGAGTGGGGAAATGTCCCAAATTGTTGAGATCAAGGCATCACAGTCCAAAAGCGCAAGTCGAAGGGATGGTAGAGTATAGTCCGTGGTAGTCTGAGCAATCCCTTGGGCGTCGAGCTGAAATTTATGACTTCGTGTGAGAATGATCAACTTGTGCCTTGCTTTGGGAAACTCCTCGCAGAAATAGCGAGTCAAGTCGCCGTAACCCGCAATCGCGACACGCATGGTCCTGGAAAGACTTAGAAGACTTGCAGTTCTGTCATATGTCGATATACTGAGAACGAAAGTTTGCTGCGTAGCAGAATTCAGCCTTTAAGCTCGCTCATGGTGACTCATCAATCCCAAAGAACTTCATTATCGTGGTGCATGGGCATTTATGATCCTTGTTCCCAATCGCAAAGGGCTAGTCGAAGACATTGGCCACAGCAAAAAGCTACATTACGACGTTCCCAACCACTTAAGCCAATGTGTTACCGGACGTAAGACAATAGCAAATACAACCGGATTCAAAATTGCAATTTCCAGCTACTTAGGGAGAAAATCTTTGTTTCATAGCCCACCCCGCTCTCAGGAAGTCCTCGAGCCTTGTTGGCTGCACTTCAGGGAAAAGTTCGGCAAGATTTTTTCCAGGCAGATTGTGAGCCTTGCTTAACATCGAAAGCATCACTTGATGTTCGACCTTGCGGAGAAACTCGCTAGTCACGGCTTTGTTAGATGGCAAGGGCGTGATTCTGCCAGCGAAAATATCTTCTTTGCTGTTATAGATGGTCTCGAACTGTTCGCCTGCGAACGATATGAGGAAAATTGCATCATGTATGAAGGAGTTACGAGGTATCTACCTGTAATTTTCTCGATGAGAACACCGAGATCCTTCACTTCAAGCTTGTTTGACGCAATAAGCGTTTCTCGTGGCCATTTTTCGGCTGGTAAGCCGCATAAACGCTCGATATATGCTGCAACATCCGTGGAGTGACTGAGGACGAGGGGGTATGAGCCATCTTCAGGAAACACACACTTCTTGTATTCTATGTCCACAAAAACCCAAAACGGGGCTATGTATGTTTCCTTGGGGTTATAGGGCATGGTCAGATGATCGAGAAAGATGCCCGCTCTGAGAAGTGTGAATGTCAGCTGTGGATGGCGCAACAATTCCTCTTCGGCTTCCAGCTGAAAATTCGCTAATATATCGGAGCCGCTGCCCATAATCGATTAGTATATGTATGACATATGGTTTATAGCGAACTCACGGTATCGGAGAATGAAAATCGATGTAGAACTCTGTAGGTATGAATCTAGTCACAATGTCCGATTTCGAAGCAGCTCGGATCAAGTTAATCTGGGCCTTCGCGGAATTATCATCCACCAGAACAAGGCAAGAAATGACAATGTCAACATCGTGTTGTCTCAAAGTGTGCTTAATGCGATCTACGTTGTTGTAGTCTATAGCAATTCGTCGGAATCCGTGTTTGGTAGAGGGATCTTCAGCCTGGATATCGTGAGTCAGCCAAAAAGCAACACACATGAATGAATTGGAGCACTCACACTTCTCGATAATACGATAGCGTCGTGCTCTCCTGATTTGGCTATAGAATCAAGGACGGTCTGGCCAACACCACCAGTTCCTCCTGCAACAGCGATAACAACCATGGTATTGATTCGGAAGTAGAAACTAAAGCTGATGGAAGAATTACGCAGCAATTGAATAAATGCAAGGGGTTACTGTTCACCCTGAGCGTGATTTCGTGTCGATTAGCGATTAGGCAGAAACCTGCTGATTGAGATGAGGATAAGTCATCTCAAATAAAATAATGCAGAGATTAATGGTTGCACACGTGTTAATTTGACGGTACCAGTTTTAAATTCTCAAAAGGCTATAAATAACAAAAACCAGATCCCAGCTCTCCGCTGCAGGCTTCCTACTGCTCTCCGAGAACAATAAAAAGGGGAGCATACCACCATTCCAAACATCAGATAAGCTCAGAAACACACGATCAACAGACAACATCAACTCGAAGGATTGATCTACAAAAATGTCGAATTTCCCTCCACCTATTGACCCGTTCTACATACCGCGCATCTCTGTGGAGACAGTATCGGCAAAAACATCAATACCAGAGATGGTTGCCATTCTCGAGCGAGACGGCGTCTTCATCATTGAGGGAGTTATCTCTTCTGAAAACATCGCGGCTGTGAACGAGGAAATGGAGCCGTATGTACAAAAGGCCAGAGACGAAACGCATCAAGCTTACGGTCTAATTCCTAAACAAACAATCATGGTACCTGGAGTAGTCGGTAAATCACCCACTATGGCAAAAATTGCCGAAAACGACGTGATCCATGCTTTGAGGAACGCAGTTCTGGAAAAACGTTGTACTGCTACCTGGGAAAACCGGACAGAGGAGTTCAAAATTGGCCCTTTGTTGAATAGCAGTTTGACCTACCACATCAGTTACGGCGCTCCCCGTCAGTGGCTGCACAGAGACGATATGATACATGGGATTCAGCACGACAGGGAGTACGACATCGCTAATGAGACCATGCTAGGATTCATGGTGGCTGGATGTCGAACAACCAGGACGAATGGCGCAACGATGGTCATCCCCGGCTCTCACAAGTGGAACCACACTCGTGTTCCTCGACCCGATGAAGTTGCTTTTGCGGGTGAGTTTGTCCAATGAAACTTTTGATCAACCAAAGATGCAGACTAAGCAAAATGATGCACGGTAGAAATGGAGCCCGGCTCAGCATTGGTGTTTCTTGGCACTGTTTATCATGGTGCGGGTCATAATTCGGTGGTAGGCCAGGTTAGGAAGGTGTACGGTCTATTCTTCGTGCCCGGGACGCTTCGTACGGAAGAAAATCAGTTCCTTGCCATTCCGCAAAGTACGGTTCTCGGGATGAGCGACGGAATGCTTTCAATTCTCGGGTATAAGCCACCGGAGACATGGCTCGGGATCGTCAACAACGAAGATCCCACTAAAAATCTCCGAAAGGTCTTTGACATGGTGAATTCGTAAGGATTACGCGTCCTTTATAGCCTGAAATATCAGTGGCTAAAACACGCCGACCTCCGTGTGCAACACTAGAAAATAGCGTATGGTCATGGAACTCTGTAATCCCAAAAACTGTACTCTGCGTTAAACAGCTGATAGGTGATTTCACAATGTGCGTCTTTGAAATCCTCCATACATAGATAGTGGAGAACATGTGGGTCGCTGACCTCGCAGTTTATTGCATTCTCAGGTTGTCATGTTCACATTCAAACTAGTGGAGCCGATTCGCTGTGTTCTTGTAGTCACTGCATGCTTATGTCGCATATCTCACCCCATACACGCAGACCCCTCATTCTGAGTAACGTTTATGTTCACATTCTCCAATTCTCCAATGGCCCGACATAGGCAATCGAGATATCTACTGCATACGACTGTAACGATCTTTAGTTTGTTGAGGTGCAACCCTCTACAACATCGACAGAATGTAGACATCTCTTGCTGATTTTTCGGTGCCAAATGTGTAGTTGTGTAAAAAACTATCATATGTGCTGTGGTGCACGTTCATACGGAAGCTAAGCGCCTGCATTACTATCGACGTAGTTGGCCGACTTATGATGGACAAATCCCACATGAATGATAATATTTGAAGCAGCCGTTGAACAGTCTCAAGATGACATGGTACAGAAAAGTGTCGGGTAACGGTCTGTTGGAATGGCTATTGCAAAAGAGGCCATATCGCAAATTTCACATTACTCAAGAGTAGTTATACAACACATCGCTTTCAACACCCCTATTCCCCTACCAGCTCAGGCTTTGCAATAACGTGCAGAACATTATCATCTCATCATGTCTCTCAGTCACCTCAGTTCCCTCAGTTCAAAAGTACACATCACCATTATTGGAGGCGGGACTATGGCATGTGCAGTCTTGGACGGGCTCGCTCTCTGCACATCTAATCTGACAGATCAATCTCACTATTCTGTCAGCATTCTCGTTCGGGGCTGGGAGCATACCCGTACACTGGACGAGCGTTACCCCTCAATAGTAGTTGATTCGAGCACTTCAAATCCACATCTCTGGCACCGACCTCAACAAGCAGGTGACCAAGCGCATATTATCTTGATCTGCACGGCAACAGAGTCGACGCGCCAAACATGCGAGCATATCTGCCGTACTTACGACTTGGCTTTGAGGCCCTACGTATTGCCCACTATCGTTACCATGTGTCCTGGCATTAGAGTCTCAACGCTCTCGAGCTGGTTATCGCCGAGAACGATTGGGAAGCCTTTTCCGATAGTCAGGACGATGCCGAATACACCAATAGCAATAGGCCAGGGCGCGACGGCGATGTTCGCAGCGCCACACACAAAAACACCAGACCTCGAGCTTGTAATTACGTTTTTCAGGAAGTTTTCTCCCTGCGTGGAGGTCTTGGATGATGAGAGCCTTTTGGACGTGGCTGCAGCGGTGTCGGGGTGAGTCTTCCGCATTAATTTGCTTCGAGTATGACGGCAGGCTAATAAACGCAATCAGCTCTGGGCCTGCTTATATTTTGGAGTTCTACCGAGCGCTCGTGGGGGCTGGCGTTCAAGGTGGACTTTCGGAAAGTGTGGCACGTTCTCTATTGGTTCAGACGGCAGTTGGGGCCAGTATGATGGCGAGACGTCAGCCTGAAGTACCACTAAGTTCCATGGTTGCCGCTGTATGTGTGCCGGGGGGAAGTACGGAGAAGGGTATTCAGGTTTTGACCGATTGCGGCCTGGAGAATGAGGTGATGAAAGCGGTTGGTGCCAGCCTTCAAGCTAATCATCGCATGAGTGATCTCCAATAGCATCGCGGACACTGCAGCCTTCCTGGTAAATTCAATGCCTACATGCTTGCGTAGATTATGACTCAACACTTTCCTTCAGAAGCACACGATGCCTGGTTGTCACTCTCTGGTTGGAAGTCCCATGTTGAGGGTTACTGGCTTCCTGATGTAGGCTAGTTCTCTTAACTTTGACAACATTGGTGGAAAATGATCACTCTGTTTTGTACCTACCTATGTCGTCTGGGCTTATTGATCCCTTCCAATTATTCTGAAAGGGAATCGAGTGGCGGCCGTCTCTTTTACGTATCATCTAGTGTATGAAATAAATCTACTGATTGTCAAAGTAACTTTACACGATTTTGATTTCATGTGAAAATCGTAGGGAAATATGGATATACTGTGGTTCATATTACTAGAGATTTTGTTCAGCACCATCCAATTACTTCTATCAAACCTATGAATCATGATTCACCAATAGATCGAGAGTAATTTTATACTTGGAGTCTTCTACTTCTACGGACTACGGAAGTATAGGAAAATGCTAATGGAAATCAAGGAAGGCAGGAACATTCTCAAGCACCTCGCCCACCGATACTGAGATACTAGGTACGATTTTACAACATCCTCAACTGCTTGGCGTTAGATATGATTCAACCGAAAAGGATAGAATCATGGTAAAAATCTCGTTATAGCAGTTACTCTCTTGTCGAATATTAACTAACCTTTACAAGATCAAGTCCATCAGCATGGGGGTCCAAAATAGTGCTTTTTACCATGAGCAAGCCAATATACAGCAGAGAACAGTAATATCCCAACTAAATAGAGAACAGCGTAGTTCATCTGGGAATTCATTAGGCAAGCATGTGAATGTACCCTGACAACGCACTTACCGTTCCAGGCGACACCGGAAGGGTGGCAGGCATCATGAAGATAATCCCTACGAAGAGGGTCCATGCACAAGCGTAGATATTGACTATTTTGGAGTATCTTCCAAGATGCCACTGGCCTCTTGTAAACTTTCCATACTTCAACTTGCAGAAAATCGGAATACAGTAAGACAAGTCGAGTGCGATGGTACAGACATTGAAGACGCCGGCGATAGCAGGGTAAGAACCTAGACCAATGAAATTGATCACGATAGATGACAACACCGTTAGCCAAACTGCATAAATAGGTATCGCATTCTGGGGCATTATGCGTACCCAGATACCGCTGTACGGTAATAAACCGTCCCGAGAGAGTGCAAATATGGTTCGTGCAGTGGACTGCATGGCAGAAATAATTCCGAATTCGAGGATGATCAAGGCACAAACTGTGAAGATAATACTTCCAGGCCTTCCCATGACGTTGTAGAAAATTTGGGCGACTGGCTGCTCAATCGGAGACTTGAGAATGGAGACTTCGCCTGCCACATCGCCCATGACGAAACAGAGCACGATATTATAAATCCAGCCTGCCACCCAGGTGAATAATACACCCAAGGTTATTGCCAATGGAGCTTTAATCTCAGGATTTTTTATTTCTTCCGCAATATGGGCAGTGGCATCGTAGTCCGCTGTGGATTTATATGGTTAGCCTCGACAACAAATGTTTGTCGAACCGATTAGCTACTTACACATCGTCCAAGAGCGTGAGATAAAACCAAACATAAAACCCCACCCTATCGGCCAACCCGATTCGCTTTCAACATCTGTGAAGACGTATTGCGCGGTATGCTTCGCCGTTCCGTTTTCATGTCGCGCCATAATGAGGAGCGTGATTATGCAGGAGACCAAGACTAGAACGTGAAAAACGACATAAGCACTGGTGATCTTGGCTATCCAATAAGTTGACATGGAATTGACGAGACCAGATAGAATGAGTATGCCAGCCATTGTACCAACCGTATGTTTGATACTAGGAAGATACGTAAAATCGGAGCTGATAGAAACAGCAGCCAGTAGAAGTGACGCAGCGCCCCACCCAGAGGCAGCCACGCCAGCCAACTGTCCGAGAATGTTCAGCCATCCCGAAATCCAACTCAGAACGGGAACATGCTTCTGTGGCGTCAATTGTGATATCGTATAATACAGACCGCCGCATGTGGGATATGCAGACACGAGCTCGGAGACGGAAAGCTTTAGCAAGATCAGTTCGGAAAAATCCGCCTGCACGATTGTAAGATTGATCATACCGCAATGCACATGCACCCCACACCCGAGATAAACCAGCCTGCCAGAAATTTTAATATGCAACAAAAGCAGGGTAGGTTGATACGTACACCAAACAACCGACGCACTACCTCCAGCTTGGAGGGGGTAGACGAAGGTTGAAGCAATCGCAGAGAAAACACCCCCGATACTGACCGCAAATGCAAAGGTAGCGAGAAACCCGAACTCTCGTTTGAACACTGGCGTGTATCCACAGTTGGAGATCAGGGCACGATCCGCCTCCTCCATGGCCCTCGTTCCCTCTAAATTTCGACCATTCTCAACCTCAAATTTGATGGACTGGTTGTCGTCAGTGGCGTGGCACCGCATTATTGAGGGTTGTGCTTCTGTCATAGGGCCGTTCGTCTGATTGAAGATATCCAAAATATACAGCGTTGATGGCAAAAAGACTGACCCTCTATGGCCTGAAATATTATCGTTTCCATATATTATAGGGCCACCCCCCGACACTAAAAAAAAGTTGAGAAGTATCTACGGAGGGGGGACACATCGGGTCGTACCCCTGTAGTTGCATTTTTCTAAGGAGCGAATAATACAATTGGAAGAGACGGAGATGTAGCTAACGTTGATTTGCTACATACTACTGCGTATACTACTGCGTACGACCCGATGCGCCCCCCCCCCTGTACAGAGGGGTGACACGCCGGGAGGTCACATATCGAGAGGACTAAGGTGTTCTGCTAATTAGAGCTTCTGCGACCTATGCCCGCTATATTTGATTTGCTAATAACGCCTGGTACACTAGCTACCCGATATGTGTCCTCCCGGCGTGTCACCCCTCTGTATATCTACTGGTAAATCAATATTTTAGATGATATCATGACTTAGGTGAATACTCCTATTGGCTGTAGGCGGATTAGGCCCTATTCCTTCCTAATAGATGTATCAAAAAATCAGAAAAAACAGGCTATTTTCACTTTTTTATTGTCGGGGGGTGGCCCTATAATATATGAAAGCCACCAATAAGTTGCGACTCATGTTCATCCATGTGAAACCAATCAACCCTATTTCCAGCATTTTTATTGATATACTCTACGTAAAAAGGGCATGTTCGATACAACCCCCGCTTTACAAAGAACACATGCAGATTGAAGCGGCTTTGGATGCACTGATCGGCATGTACAACTTCATTCAGCCCGGATCTTCGAGGCATTACTTACGGTGGGTGACACCACATATCGGAAGAACTAGGAACTTCTACGAATTAGGTCTTGTAAAACCTATGTGGTCTTTATCGAATTTGTAAACAACGCCTGGTACATTCGCTACCCGATGCGTAAGCTCCCAACCTGTCGCCCCCCCTGTATGTGCACACACACACTTGAATTATGTGCCTATGTCGAGAAACTCACATTGAATCTCGGAGAACGTTATCGTCTTCCATCATGCAAAACGATAAAGTCAGACTCCAGCGTGCTAATCCTCATACGGACTTTCATGCATTGGTGAAGTGTCTATTGACAGTCAGTTGACGGCTATTACGGCACGTGGATGGCAAATTATTGATCGACGAAATTCATTTACCATTAACCCCTTTCTGCTTTTTCGTTGTTGTTGTTTCAATGTTGTTGAAGAGTTGTCAAAGATTCTACTAAAATGAAATAAGATCTAAAATCAACAGGCAAGGAAAGGTTAAGAGAAAAAAATCAAGAGGTTCATGTGAGATAGATTGTAATAGTACTATGTGAGCAGAGTAGTCCCTTGCATATATTATGTCGTTCCTGATAAACTCCGCGCTTATCACCGGTTTACCAATTTCTCATCTGCACACGTGGAAGATGGTGAGGGCAATGGCCAGTTTTGATATTGCGCTATGTGACGATATACTTTTCTTCTGAAAAATATATTCAATGGCATGCATCCATATGTAATGTCTTAGCAAACTAGGTCCAAAGAGCAAGACTCCCCATCTTGTGTTTATACCATGCGTACACGGAAAACCCGTCGTCAATTTAGTTATCCAATCTAGCAGTGTCGAACCATAACTCAATCACTCTCAGAAAATCCCTCACCATTTCCTCCAGAGAAAGACACTAGCTACAGCGGCTACCAGACACAATCCACCCAAACCCAAACACATCGTTTGCCAACCCGAGGCTTCAGTGTAGGCAATCACGCTGCTGTAAGCTGGACCCGAAAGACTGCCTGCCGCCCAAGACGTAGTGACTCCGCTCAGCATTGTGCTCGGACTGATATAATTCAAGATCTTTCTCAATTCTTCACCATTGTCCACGGCCTGAGATTTTGCGACCCCGTATCTTTGCGATGCCACCGAAATGGCGACTTGGTTTGCATTCACAACCACCGCAACGCATATGCCGACCACCGCCAGGTGCGCCACAAACGCTATCTGGCTTTCTCCCGAGATTCCAGTGACTTGTCCAAAACTGATGAAGGTGAACCCGCAAACCCCGAAGCCTGCCGTACTCCACCATCTCGGCCCGTGCCGCGACGTCAGTTTTCCGACGATGGGATTTGCGGCTTGTGGTAGCAGCAACAACAGCAATGCCATGCTGATTTTGGTCGGCGTCCACGAGTACTTCTTCGTGAGATACATGGGAACTGCCTATTTTGGGATCAGCGAAGCGCACCATATCGGTTGAAATATTTGATGGAACGAACCACTTCCAATGCGCATCTCACCATGAAAATGAGGACCAACGCCATCAAGGTCCCAACCCAATTCCCCACCAACCCACTCGCGACGCGGTTATGCGAACCTTGTAGTTTTGCACTTTCACTCACCGTCCTGTACGAAGCCAAGGTTGTTTCTCCACCCATCAAGGGCCTCTCGACTTCGTCCTCGCCCTCCTCCTCTTCGTTTAACACATCGATTCCGAGTTTCCCTTTATTATCCCTTGCCAAAACTCGAAGCAATATGTCAATCAAAAGAAGACCCTGTACGGTCCCAAAGGCAGCCCAGTGTCCGCCGTAGTCGTAGATCGGGCCTCCAATGAACGGACCTACTATCTCTCCGACTGCAACGCCCACAGTTGTCCAGCCAACGTAGGCACCCAGGTCTTCTTCCCCGACCTTGTCAAGGAGAAATGCGAGACCCGTGACCCACGTGAATGTTGTGGAAGCACCTTGGATTGCACGCGATATGAGGATCGTGAGGGGTGTTGTGCCGACGAAAAAAATGATGGTCGCGCTGAGCATGATGACGACGCTCAGCATGAAAGGTCGGGCTCGAGATGAACTTGCGTCAGCGAAGTAGCCGACCACGACTGAATGAGACCAAGTCAGCACACCAATAAGGGAGGGGAGAAGTGGTTACCAACGATTTGACAAGAGTGTAGCGAACGCAAAGACTTCGAAGGCCAAAGCCGTCAATTTTGGAACTAAAACATAATGTATCAGCTCAAACTCAATTGTACAGGAATTGATGTAGGGGTCCATACTCTTTTCCTCCGGGACATGTAAACGGCTTTCAAACATATCCGGCAGAAACGGCAGAGCCTGCGTATATCCCATGTTACTTCCCACCATTATCCCAAATACCACATATCCCTCCAAACTCACCATGGTGTAAATCATAGAATCCTAGTATCTCCAATATTAGCTTAACCCCCGAGCCTTCAGCAGTTCTGAGGAAGGTGTTCAATTACAGTCATGATGGCAAACCCAACCACAAACGCAGCATACGCATTCGAAGCCAACACATAGTGCAGGACCTGCTTCATCATTCCAAATTCAAAAATCAAATCTCAAAATTCGTCCACCCCTGGGTGTAAGAACCAAACTCGATTCTAAAGAGCGAGAAAAGGGAGGGCACGATGCTCCCCCCTACCCTCCCTTATACTCCCCCCTCCAACGCCCCCCCTAAAACAGACAAAACAACACGAATCCAACCTCCACCCTCACCCACCGCCTCCACCCCACCTTACCCTCCACCACCACATCGCCAACACCAAAACCTCCCGCGCCCACGTCGGACACGCTCCCCAGCCATCAAGCCCTCCGTACCACCAAATTCCACCTATAAACCACACAACCCCAACCCTAACCCCCATTCAAACTCCTCCCTCCACCCAGAGCATCCAAAACCACACACCGATTGCCTATCTAAATATATTCGATGGGGCAAGAGGAATCTCACCCGCATCACACGAAGTGATGACCATGTAGTGCAAATACGCATCGAAAACGCCATCATCGCCACTGGATCTGCGTGGCGGATTGGATTTGTTGGATGCTGCGCGCGCATCATCGTCCCCAATCGACGGAGTCGAAAGTATTCTTTTTCTTCATGCGTAGGGTGGCTTTGTGGTGGGGGGGTTGGGAGTTGGGTTTACGAGCTGAGAGGGGATGAGATGGGAGGGTGGTATAGGCGGTAAGCGCGTGAGATGGAATTTTACAATTTTTTGGCATTGTTAAAGCTGAAGAAGGTTTTTATGCGTGTATTGCATATGATCCATTCGTGTTATGTGCTCAAGATGGAACCTATTTGCTTAAAAGAAGGTTATGATGCCGCGCGGAGGACGGGAGGTGTTCCAGATCTCTCGTTGATTTTTATCACGCGTACTTTGTGATTCGATATAGCTCTTTTATTAGACTTGTAATAGTATCCAATCTCATCTTGCGTACTTTTCACGCCAAGTTTTTCCTCACTTGACGGCGTTTTAGAGCGGTGGCTGGGAGCTGTTCTATGTAATCATTAATGTTTAGGAAAGAATATACACGTCTAGGCACGCAACAAACACAGTCTTTCCTTTTTTCTCGTGAGATGACCTTTGCATGTGTCTGCTTACTGGAGATATATGTATGTACATACACCAATTATTACAAAAGACAGAAACATGTCAAAACTTTATCAATCCAACAAAGAAGCACGACCTCGATCGAGGAGCAAGGGAATTTAGTCCAAACACCAACCTAGAACAAAAGTGATTCTACATAAGAGAGAGAGAGAGACATGAATCTGTGTGCAATAATTAGTCCGCCAGAGACTACATAGACATATGGTTTGATGGACGAATTCTGATATCTATCATTTACGTATGTCAATGTATGTTGTTATTAGTAGACTTGAAATCTTGAGCACTATGTATTAACACTGGTTGAACGTGCTCCGTGGAAATAATATCCACTCCACCTTACACAAACGAGATCGCTGAAATTCACCAACACATGGAAGGAAGTAAGGAATTGCATCTCCATCACTCATTCCAAAACGAGTCGTCCCATATGACAAGGAAATAGAGCAATCACACTAGCCTTTGAAAGGATTAGCGTTACCCCGGAACCTCGGCCCAAGCGAGCACAGGGGTATCAGATTGCGGGATAACCGATGATGATGCATGCATGGCACCTCCGCATCTTCAATGATGTGATATGATAATACGGAAACGTCCCCGGGTCCTTCTTCTTACCACAAGTTGATTGCATTTGGCGTGTAGAGAGCACGAGTTTATATTGCAATCATGTCGCCTACAGCGCGCATCGGCCAGATTGCCGGACACCTCAATTACCCCCAGGGCATGCTGGCGGGACAAGTCGCCATCATCACTGGGTCGGGACAGGGCATTGGCGCCGAGACAGCGCGATTGTTTGCGAATGAGGGTGCCAAAGTGGTTGTTGCCGACGTGGATGGTCGTACGTCTCCCAGAAACCTCACAGTTCTATGGATTGCATTTATCCTAACATGTACACGCAGAAAAGGCTCAGTCCGTGGTCGACGGCATCACGAAGAACGGCGGCAGCGCCATCGCCGTCGCAGGCGACGTCCTCGATGACCAATACATCGCGACGCTGATCAAAAAGGCCGCTGAGTTCGGCAACGGCAAGATCCACATCATCGTCAACAATGCGGGATACACTTGGGACGGCGTGATCCACAAGATGACGGACAAGCAATGGCACACGATTGTGGACCTGCATGCCACGGCGCCGTTCAAGATCGTCAGGGCTGCGGCGCCGTACTTTAGAGTCAAGGACGGCGAGCCCAGGAATATCATTAACATCTCGAGTACGAGTGGACTGCATGGGAACGCAGGACAGATCAATTACGCCCTGGCGAAAGCTGGCGTGACGGGTATCACCAAGACGATTGCGAAGGAGTAGGTTCTTGTCTCCATTCGGTGGATCATGCTCAAGAGACTAACTGGTGTAGATGGGGTCCTCAATTCGGCGTACGTGCCAACACGGTCGCATTCGGACATATCCTCACTCGACTCACGGCGGCGAAGGAGGCGGGCGCATTCATCACGACTCCAGACGGCGAGAAGGTGGCGCTGGGGATACCGCAGGCGCAAAAGGCGGGCGCTGGAGCGGCGGGGCAGCAGCACGCAGACATCCCGCTGAGGAGGCCTGGCACAGCGACCGAGGCAGCGAGCGCGGTGCTGGCTGTTGCGAGTCCGCTGATGAGCTACGTAAACGGGCAGACGATTAGTGTGACGGGTGGTAGGAATATCTGATGGGGGCCTAGTCAGCTGTTATATGATACAAGTACGAATGTGTATGAAGTTTGACGGTGTTGAGACAAGCATCAATGGATGGAACGGACAATGAAGAGAGAACAAGTGTCGTGTCGTATGTTTGGCGTGGTGGAGTGTTTCGTGTTGCAGGGTTGGCGAACAGGAGCTGAGAGAGAGAGGCTTGGAAGAGCTGGGCGGACTTGCGAATCCCCCTCAAGTCTGACCGCGCCACACCTCCGCTCCACTCTCCACTCCCTCCCTCCCTTACACTCTCGACCCTCGAGTCGATCTACGTATCTTTTGTTCCATACTTGTCCATTCTTATTTTATTTTCTTCTCCCTGGTCAATTCTGCCTCCCCTCCTTTGCTGATCCCGTATCCACCCACCCGTCTTATCTCCGACCCGTCGCTCCTTTGCCTGCTCGCTCGCTCACCATGTACATGCGCACCCAACAATAGATACATACACCTTTCCATATATACTCTGGAATCATTCCACCGCCGAGTTTCCTTACCGAATTCCTCTCTTCCCCTCACCTACGCCCCGGCTCCGGCCACCCGTAGCCAACCATGCCCGACGAAAAACACCTCTACGACGCCTTCCAAGACCCTCCAATCCCCACCTACGAAGAAGCCACATCCTCCTCACATCCCCTCTCCTCGCGCCGCGGTCCGGACGAGATTAGCGACGATGCCGAAAGGCAAACCCTCCTTGGTCACGACCTCCCCACGAGTTCGAGTTCCGGTTCCCGCCGCCGCAATGGATACTACCAACCCCCGTCGGTACAGTCGGCGCGCTCGAGTATGGACGATGATGACGAGAGCGGGCTAGGGAGTCCCGTAGAGGGGGATGAAGAGGTGGCGCTACGACAGACGATGGAAGAGATGGACATCTTGGACCCGGAAGCTGCCGAGGATGGGCGCGGGCGGAGAAATCGGTCACGAGGTGGCTTTTCGAAACGTTTCTACAGCATCACGACTTCGCTGTCAAGTATACACCTCCCACGGATACCATGGCCTTCGATTGGATTCGAGTGGTTCAAACAAAGGATACCGACTATACCGGAGGAATACAGACCGGGGTGGGCGGTGCTGGCCCGGTTATTAGGATTGATACTGATCATAACGCTGGTTTATCTGCTGGTGGTCAGCGAGATTGTGCCCATGGGTTCGGGCGGGTTGGGCGCACCTTTCAATCCGGAGTGGGTGCGGCAGACGGCTCTAGCCAACATCGACGTTGGTCGGATAAACGAGAACCTGAAATACGTTACGTCTTACGACCATGTTGCTGGGACCAAGGGAAGCTATGCGCTGGGGCAGTGGATCGAAAGTCAGTTCAAGGAGTCGCATATGAAGACTTATACCCATGATGAGTGCGTGTCACCAAGTATCACCATCGGTGCAACAGCTAATGAGACAGGTATTTTGTGTACATGAACTATCCTAGAAAAGACGGCCGCCGCGTTGCGATTGTGGATCCGCCGGAGAAGGCGTGGCAGGCCAAGCTGGAGGAAGGCTCCCCTTACGATCCCCGGAAACCGCAGACCGAGTCTTTCCATGGATTTTCCCGGTCCGGAAACGTCACTGGCCCGCTTATATACGTAAACTACGGCAGCAAAAAAGACTTCAAAGCGCTATGGGATGGACAAATCGATGTGCAAGGGTGTGTGGTACTGATGCGATACTATGGGACCCCTTCGAATCGCGCCGAGAAACTGAAGGCAGCGCAGAATGCGGGCGTCGCGGGTGTACTCATGTATTCCGACCCCGCCGATGACGGATTTTTGAAGGGCGATGTTGCGCCGAACGGACGGTGGAGACCCAAGGATGGCGTGCAGCGAGGGTCAGTGGCTTTCTCGAACATGATTATTGGAGATCCTACCACTCCCGGCCGCCCCAGCACCAGGGACCAGATGCGCATGTCGACGGTAGACAACGTTGCATTACCAAACGTTCCCAGTATCCCTCTTTCGTGGGAGGACGCGCAGCATCTTTTGCAATCCTTGGAGGGCATCGGCCAGGAGCTACCTGAGGAATGGACTGGCGGCGTACCAGATGTAAAGTGGTTCAGCGGCCACCCTGAAAAGTCACCCAAAGTATACCTCCAAAACTTCCAGGACGAGGAGGAGCAGCAGCGTATAACCAACGTTTTCGGCTCTCTGCCTGGAGTAGAAGATGGGGCTAAGAAGATTATCATCGGTACACACCGGGATTCCTGGTGCTTCGGAGCGGCTGATCCAGGATCCGGAACTGCCGTGATGCTCGAAGTTGCGCGTGTGCTCGGCGAACTACGCACGCAAGGCTGGCACCCCCTTCGCACGATCGAATTTGCCTCGTGGGATGCCGAAGAATACAACATGATCGGGTCTACGGAACATGTCGAGCAAAACATCGACGAGCTCCGCGCCAACGCCCTCGCCTACATCAACGTCGACGTCGGCGTAACAGGCGACAAGCTCTGGGCCAACGGATCCCCCCTCTTCAGACACACCTGGGGCCGCGTGCTCGGCCGCCTTGTCGACCCGCAGCAAAATAAGACACTGTTGGACCTCTGGGAGCGCGACAACCACGATCTCGGCGCCCTCGCCGCCACCAGCGACCATGCCGCCTTCCAGGATCTCGCAGGCACGTCCTCGATCGAATTCGGCTTCAAGGGCCCCGACCACGGCAACCTTGACCACAGCTGCTACGCCACCTATGAATGGATGACGACGCACATCGACAAGGACCTCACGTACCACTCGCTCCTCGCGCAAATCTGGGTCCTCTTCATCCTCGAGCTCGCGCAGGAACCCATCATGCCGCTCAAGCTCGAAGATTACGCCTCGTACCTCGCCGACGAAGCCCAGAAGCTCGTCGAAACCACGGAAAAGGCCGGACACAACTTCGACCTTGCCATCTTCCAGCCCTTATTCGACGCCGTGAGCGCATTGACGGAACACGCGCGCGAGTTTGGCGAGTGGGAGACGCTCTGGTACAACAACGTCTATGGGACCGGCGGGTTCGAGACGCAGGGCATGACGGTGCACAGGGTGCATCATAATGCGCAGATGGGCCTCTTCGAGACGCGCCTCCTCGACCTCCCGACATCAGAAAATGAAAATAAGGCGGCTGCTTCTGATCATGGCGTAAGTCTTCCTCTCCCCTTAACCTTGAACCACCCTTTATTACTCCCCCCCCCTCCCTCATCATCAAACCTCATACACACCACCTAACGAAGCCATGACCTAACTTCCATCCAGCTCCCCGGCCGCGAACAATTCAAACACGTCATCTTCGGCCCAGACGGCTACGTCTTCCCCTTCATCCGCGACGCCCTCGAAAAGGAGGACTGGCCGCTCGTGGAAAAACAAATCAAGAAAACGGCGGCGATTATCAGTGCAGCTTCGGAGGGGCTGCTTAGGCATTAGAATTCTCAATCTTTTTTATCTGCGCCGTTCCTTTTTTTTTCTCCTCATCTTTTTGTGTGTATCAATGGTCTTCTTGTAGCGATATATATCAGCTGATTTGAGCAACGTTATTGTGCATATAGCGTCGTGGTCTTGAATGGAATGGAATTGAGAAATAAAGTAAGGGATTCTTCTTTGTTTTTTGGAGGGTGGAGTTGAAGTGTTGTTCGAGTGTGTATCGGAGCTTCATCACTTTCTCTCTCTGTGTATCTGTGCCAAATATCAGTCACTAACCTCCACCATTGCCCTATGCATACTATTGATACCTCCTGGTGCACCCTTTAAACTCATCTCCCTCCCTTCGACGTACGAACATTAGGAAACCCTTTTTTTCGCAAATCCGCGTAGAGCTACGTAATTAAGCAGAGCTGCATAAGTAAGCCTACCTATTCTGAATACAGCACTGAGACCTTACTACGTACTCTCCCCTAGAAGGATTCAATGCATAATTACAAAAGGTATATTGTCTTATCATACTATAGTTCGTTTTGTGAGACCTTCTCTGTCGTAGGGAAGCGTTACGCTTTTTATCTAAACTATCAATGATAGAAAGAGAGACCCACAGCATCCCTCTAAACGCCCAAAAAAAAAACCCTCAAACAAGCTCAACCTAACCAACAGCACAAACCTCCGGATGTTCCTTATTAACCAAACACAACGTCTGCGCCGGTACATTATCAACTTGCACCGGACCCGCCGCCACCGCCGTCCCAGGACTACTACCCGCGCACTGATTCGCCCCCTTGGTACTCATATCAATCAGATTCTGCCCACTGATGCAACTACTCCCCGTGAACCCTCCTCCAAAATGCGGATCCTTGTCCGCTATCACAAAAGCGCAGCTGTTCGACTGCGCCACCACGCACCACGAGCCGAGAAGTTCGCCTTTGGAGTTGTAATTCTGCCCAGATTGTAGGCAATTTTTGGCGGGATCGGAAGTACAGATCTGGATGGAGGGATCGAGACGTTGGTTTTGGATCATGGTGGAACCGGAGGGCCAGAGACAGTCGCGCATGGCGGCGCCGTTGCCGTTGGAGTCGCCCGCGCAGTCGATGGTGCCGTCTCGTTTGGACGGGGTGATGATGGGTCCGGGACTGTGGAGCATTGGGTCTCCTGATGAGAAGGGAGGATGTTGCGAGCCTTCGCCGTTCAGTGGGCGAAAGCCGGTTTCGTAGAATTGGTTGGGTGTTGGGCCGTTCCACCACCCCTTGTTGGGGCCGTTTTTGACGCACTTGTTGATTACTGTGGAAAAAAGAAAGTCAGCGGGATTTCGCGTCGTGAGATGATGTTGCTGGCGTGAGTACGTACTGTTCTCGGTGCTGTCCCAGCACTGCTGCCACTGGGCGCCTTGGGACGGGCTCCCGCGGTACATCCAGGCTTCGATATTTCCATCTATGGCTACTGAGATCTCACAGCTCGTCTTGGCGTCGTTTTGTTTCAAGCGGACGTACGAGCTATCGAGACCGGCAGGGGTTTCGCACTTGTCGTTGCAAATCACTGCATGAGAACGGTCAGTGTGAAAGTCTCGAATGGCGATTAATCGCTTCTGGATGTACTGCTTACCTTCTCGCAACCTGAAAAGGAGCGTGTTTGGGTCTACGGCGCCCGTCTTTGTGTTCAACGTCTTCGGTACACTCTTTACGTTATCATTCCAGCAAGTTACCTTGCTCGCGTCTGCGGGAGGACTCGAGGGCATAGAGCCCAGTTTTGGAAGCCCTGCCAGTTTAGCTTGAGCAGCGGCAAGCTGCATTGCATCGAAAGCTTGGTATGGTCGGTTGGGCTTTGAATCGTCCCAGCAATCACATCCTTTCCAGAGACCGGCAGGGTCTTCAAGCCCTTTGCACTTCTGTTCAGCATCTTGACCCCCACATTCCGAGCAAGCAAGTAAGTCTTCGCCAGCGGGACATTCATCATCAGAGGCGCAGTCGCAGCCCTTTTCAGGACCTTGTGTACACTTCTTCGAGTCATCCCCTTTGCAAGTCTCGTCGGAACAGGTAGGTTGCGTATCTGCTTTGCACTCTTCTTGGCAGGGGCATCCAACGTTGTCTCCGGCCTGACACCACCCTTTGCTACCGTTGCAATCTGCGCATTTGGGTAGGTCCGTCGTAGAGCACTGGTGCTTGGGGTTGGAGGTGCCCGGTGGTGGCGGTGGAAATCCAGCTGGTGGGATGGGGAATGGTATGATGGGAGGCGGTAGATCGATTCTAGGTAAGTCTCAATTAGCCAGAATTAAACTTCATCTTGGGCGAGGATGGTACTGACCCACCACCTCTACCACATTTACAACCTCTGTATGGTGCTCCATAACCTGACGTCAAACCAGCACACTTCCCACCTCCAGCGTCACCACCACAATCACTGCAATCCTTCAGACCCCCATCCGGACAGCAGGAGCAATGTGTGAAAAGCCCTCCCTTACCAAATACATCCTTGACGGGAGTTCTGGCATCGCACACTCCCGGGATTTTAGAATCACCCCCGCAATTTGCGTCACTGCATGTCTGCGTGTCCCGCCCGTTGCTCTCCGGGCACACCTTTGTGCTGTCCGTGGGATAACCTCCGCCATCGCTTTCACACTGACAGCCTTGATATGCTATACCTGTCGGGCCGCTTCCCTTGCATTTCCCACCTCCCGCATCTCCGCCGCACTGAGAGCAAGCGATCGAGTCAAATGCGGGACAGCAGCCGCATATTGGAAAACCCTCCTGAGTCTGTATGTTGCAAACTCCATCCAAAGGGATGTCGATGCATTGCTTGTCCGTGCAATTTACTGCGGAATGAATTAGGCATACACAACTCGAATCGTTCCTGACATAACGTCCCGAAACAACTTACAAGGTGCGCCGCCGTTATTCTGGGGGCAGGGTCCCTTGAGAGGAGGGAACTGGAGTTGCTGGCGCCGGTTGAGCGCTGCTGCTGCTGCTACTGCTCTGGTATCTTGGAATTCGGAATTTGCTTGCGCGGTGGTGGTCGTGAGGGCTGCAAGGCTGAGAAGCAGAATCGCCAACACGTGGGTTGCCATGTTCAGGATATCACGCTTGGAAGAAGGCAGGGCAAAATCGCGAAATGACTGACCCTTTAAAGGTGATTGTCTACAACAACTCTGGTTCAATGGTAGGAATTATTCTGGATACGAGCTCCTCATCGGAGGTTGGTCCTCAAATCTCGCCCTGCTTTCCGATCATTTCCAGTTTCGCTGCATGTCCTCTATTTTCGTACCGCGCCGTACCTGCGCCCCCTTCATCCTCGCACCACACTCAAGAGGCCGCTTCTGTCAGAGTCCAATCATCCTCAGCCTTGTCAGGTACTTCTGCTAACTATTAAAAAGCCCGGCCCCGCATGATTCATACTTACAAACTGTACGAACGCCACTTGGTTTCGAACGCAATGGAGATTAGCAGATTGCAGATCGTCCTGGAGCCGAATACGAAAGAAAACCCCATATAGCGAATCAGATCTGTTGATCTATCATTAGTCGTCGCACCGTATTGCGAAACAATAGATTGGGGCCGGATACATAGCCTCCACCGCCTATATTTAATCAGTCAAAACATTCAGTTGCCAGGGGTTTTTTCGTAAGGGGCAACCTCCGATCCGATCTAAAGGATCGGTCTCGGAAGACCATATACAAATCGGACAATAGTCGATTGCTCCCTGCTCTCCCGTCGTCTGTCGCTTCCTCGTCTGCCCTAACTGCCATCAAGTGTATGTCGTGTGTCACACTCACAATGGCGCGTCTTCTCCTTCTTTCGGTCTTAACTTTCAGCGTTCCTTCCACCGCTCTCAACTACTATATGGATCATTCATGTGATGCGTATCCAGCCGTCGCTCGAGCACTCCCCGAATCCCTCCACATGGCTCTTCGCTCCAATGCGCGTCTCGGCAGCAACGACGCAGACATACAAGCGGCATTTCAACGAGTCTACAACACAAACACCGGCGACGCCAATGCAGTAACAGAAGTCCGCCGCATCATGTCCGGAATCTCTCAACTCACGGAATCCTTCGATCTCAAAACCTCCGACGTGCGCATCTACTGCGACCAAGATGCCCGCTGGACACTGATCAAAGACCGCCGCTACAAAGGCCGCACGCTGCCCAATCCCAACTCCCGCCGGCCGCCCGAGGAACAGCTCTGGATCGACTCCGTCAACGGGATTCGTTATCGAGGGGAACCGGGCTGCAAGAATGCGAGTACCATGGCCGAGGTTTTTTATGTCACAGACGCGCGGTTCACGACGCAGAACCCCGCAAGAGCTACCATGTCACTCTGCAGTTCCGTAGAGGAGGAAATTGCGAGGGTGGGGGATTTAGATCCAAATACGGATTTTTCGCAGACGAAGTTGACGGAAGATGGGTTGCAGGAGCTGCTGAGTGTCACTATGCTGCATGAGCTCACGCACATTCCTGCATTCAACAGTACGTCCAGAGCAAGCTTACCTATAACGCAGACGAACGTCATTTGCTAACTGCGTTTTTTCCCACACGCGTAGCTTTCGACATGGGGGAGACGCCATACGGGTGGCGAAACATCATACAGAAAAATACAGCGGAGGCCATTAGAAACGCTGAAAACTACGGTAAAAATGATACCAAAAAACAGCATTCGCTATTAAATCTGACTCGCGAATAGCCTTCTTCGGCCTCCTCGCCATCCTCGGCGACAAGCACTTCAAGCTCAGCACCAACGCCCAAGAAGCCCAGGACGGAAAGCTCGTCAGCACGCCGGCCATCTATCCCAAGAGATCAGTCAGCAAACTCACTTTGCCTATCCGTCGTAAAGAACGCAGTGCAAGGAGATCACTTCATTCGGCTTTCAAGGATATAACGGCGTACGTCAGTGAGTGAGGGCGGCGGGGGATTTTCCTAATGTAAGATTTGTTTTGAGGGCTTTGGGTCGAGGCGCAGGAAGATGTACCGGGGTAGTGCGTTGTGTTTAGGAGGGAGGGAGGGGATATGGATTTGATCGTATGCGGGATTTTTCAAATGTATTATAATATCATGTAAATATAGATTCTGCTTGATGGAATGAAATTTGTGGTTCTAAATACAGAGCGAAAAATTGAAGCATATATGTAAGTGTAAGAGCAGATAGAAATACAGCAAGCCCATAAGAGACGGGTGCAACGGTAGACTTGCCAAAACAATACGGATTGATAGTACAAACCAACCCACTACCTCCTCCCCTACCTACACATGCTCTACATTTACCAGCAAAGAGCAGGTAAAGAAGCTCTCCAATCCCTTCTCGTATCCTCACCTGATCACACTACTCAACTGTGTGGTGGCTTGCACGTGGTTGGGCGGTGGTGGTGGTCTGGTGTGGTGAGGGGTATCAATGCGCCCACCACACCATGATGGATTGGGTCTTAAGCTTGAGAGCAGTATAGGCCGGGTTATGATCTAATACGATCAAGATGAAATGTGACGGAGGGATCGATGGGGGGGAGACTAGGTAGAAAGGTAGATATGCAACTGTGGCTGGAGCATGACGCGTAAGCTGAATGAGTACTTCTCCTGTTTATCTAGAGGAGTTTTCGTGCTAGTTTTTGTTGTTTGAGTAGATTTGAAACAGGGGTTTGGAATTGTGTCTAAGTAGGAAGTTGGTCTTGGTCTTACCGTGTAGGATCGTGCGTGGTTAATGTGATAATCGTTCCGGTTGGCGGGGGGAACTTGGTCACCAAGGTGGTTAAAGAAACATTTTATTGAAGATGTGACAAATAATTTGATCGAAATCTGTGGTGTCTTACTGTAGAACGAATAGAATGGAAGAGAGTAAGAATCGGAAGAGTACCGCTCAATTCATGTTTACACAATGACCTTAGCAACTATATCGCTCAACTTGGAGGGTTTTTTCCTAGGCGCTTCTGGTTGCTCTTACGCAGCATTGAAATTAAAGTCAAGGAGAGACCAGTATGAAGAAAATAGAATTTTACGCAGACAGTCTGCCACGTAGCATATCACGGCTACTCCCCAACATAACAAAAGACGTCCCATAGCCACTACCTGACCAATTCGTCCACAATCACAGTTTCTTCAATCTCCACCACCTCCCACGCCATCCTCCCCTGTTCCCGCGTGCGTTTTTGCGTCTATAACTCAAGCCAGACAGGTGGGCCAAACACAACCCATATCAGTGCTATGGACCGTACTAGCGTATTTGACTTCGTACTCGTGGTACCCCACCAACCAACGAATCGCGCTTGGGTCCGGTTGGCTTCGCCGGTCTGAGGTGGTGTGTATGTGGTTACTACCTCCCATTCGCCGGTCCAGTCGGGATGGTCGACTTCGGCTTGGCTATCGTCGCATTTAGTATAGGGAAGAAAACGGGCGAAAGAAGAGGGTAAAGAACTCAAGCAATTTCGAATTGTTGTAGAAGTGGAGTTTGAATACGGGTTGAGGCAAGGAGAGCGACGAAACTTCGACATTTCCAATCTCGTATTCTTTGGTCGGGTCATTCCGTACAGCTGTAAGCCAGATGCTTATCATATCGATTATTTGCTTCAATTGATCCCTGTGGCTTTCTAAGCTAGAGGCGACGTTCGTAGATACTGTATAAGGCAGTGACGTCTTTGATTGCTGAAAGAGCTGCTTTGGCATCCAGGAGCACGTCCGAAACTGCTCGCCTTTGCAAGATTGCGTCGTCCGAAACCCAGGCGTGGCGGTTCGCATCGATGGTCTCAAACTCTTTCGGGCAGCCCTGAATTGATGAGTACTGCTGAACACTGAAGTTCATGACCTGTGGCCCTCTAAGACGATGGAACCAAAGTTCAAAACCCACGGGACCACTTCATCAGAAGAGGGCAGATTCTGCGTAGAGCTTCCAATCAAGACCTGCTGGAAGTTTGATGTGATCTCAAATTGTGTGGTCAGGTCTTCGAGGTCAGCCGCGAACTCGGCCTTGAACTCTGTCGTCGCATATCTGAAAACCGTGTCAGCAGCTTCGGTGAGCTTCTCGAACTGCGTTTGCGAATGGGCCGTGTAGCAGTATGCGGCCATGTAGGATCCTCCGGTTTGGATCGTGGATACGTATGAATCGCCGTGAGATCTGAAATGGTCGAGAGTCAAGCAGAACGGCTCGAGAAGTTTGATTGACTTGACAGTCTCCATTTTTTTTACCGCGTCGCCACGACAAGAATGGTGATTGTCGTAGAAGTGATTTTGAGACTTTGCGTAAATTCAACTCTGAATTTGAAGGAGCCCCATTGAATGAACGATGCTGCGACAGAGGCTGAGATCCCTAAGCTCCTGTATACTTCCTCTTCTGTTTTGCAATTGTGGATGTTTGCTGTTTGTGATGCTGGGGTTAAATCGTTGCGCTCCCACTCCAATGCAGTTGGAAAAGCATATGTTGTGAAGGAGTTGTAGCCTTGGCCAAGACCTGTCACAGGGGTTCCTCCAAGCCGCACGATTTTGGAAGTCATGGTTCGAATTCGAAGGGAAAGGTCACTTGAGATTTAATGTAGAGGCAGAAGAGTAAGGAGATATTCCTACTGGAATAAGTTAAGGGTGCTAAATTCGAAGGCTGGAAACGTGGAGGAGAAGAACAACGACGCTATAAACTCTGAGAAACGTTTATCTCCTGAAATGGCGTGATGGAGGTCACATTATGCGTATTCGTATCCATCTAGAGGAATCAATTGCAGCTGAGGGAGCTGTTACGCTAGCGACTGCAGTATTGATCTCACCACTGTGCACCTATCACGCCCAACTGCGACAAGCTTCATCCTTCAGCTGACTAATGACATAATTTCTGTCTAGTGAAAATTGTCAATAAACTTGATGATCTTCCTCCCTGTTCCACTCCTTTCAAACGTACTATCATTTCTCAAGAACGCCAGGTTGAACCGATAGCGATTTTGCCTGTGGACTTGAAAGAAAGACTCAACCGCACGCGTCAGCTCCTCCATAGAATGAACGTTTTCGTCATTTTGGTCTGCAGAAGGCGCGCGTACGAGACGCACCTCCAACAATTCCTCCCCTGAGCCCTCCATCTTATCAAGTAGAACCTGCCATTGCAGAACTCCACACTTTGGATCATTCATGAGGTCACTGAAGTTGCTGAACTCGATATATTCCCCATCCCATTCAAAACTGAAGCGATGGTCTCTACCCTGCAAACGAAGAACACGGTAATGCGGCTCGTTCAGACCAGGAATAGCTTTCTTAATGTTTTCTGCGACAGGATGCAGCGAACCGACGTCGCCTGTGACATATCGTACGAGCGGATTGCGCAAGCGCATCAGAGATGTTTGCACGATGACACCTTGCTCGCCGTCGCATACCGGTTCGGGCGTGGCATCCTGCTCTGTCGTTGAAGCGGGGAGAATTTCAATCCTCATCTCTCGGGTATCGTAGATGAAATCTTCGTGCGATGAAATGGCCCAATCCCTACTGAACAGATGCGAGCAACTGACTCCATACGGACCTGCCTCTGCGCTGCCCAGAATGGAATAGATTTGGACATTGGGAAGAACAGCGAGGATTTGTGATCGCTGGAATGCAGTCAGACCTGACGAGGTATATATGATTTTGTCAAGCTTAAGAGCACAGATTTGCTCTTTTGGACGAGTGGATGCGTAATGAATAACAGAAACAATCTGGCTTGCGTCGCCTGTGAGAACATTGGCGTGGTACTTTACGATTAGGCCTACTACATCTTCTGGTGGTAACATGTGTCCGGCAGCGAGGACAGATGCCCCTGCAGATTCAAGAATCTCGGTCATGAGGTCTAGCGACCTGCCAAAGATCTATAATCAGTATTGCATTCTGCAAACAAATGAAATGAGGGTGTAAGTGTACCTACCTATACAGCCCCCCGCTAGCATGCGTTGTAACGACAAAGTCTGTGTCTTCTATCAAGCCAGCACGACGGATCAGGCCGCCAAAAATCGATCGAGCGTGGCGGTTCTCATACACATCAGTGGCAAAGAATAGAGGGGTGGATCCTGAGTCACCACCGGTGTTGCTGAGGTACGAACGGCGACGGAAGTGGTTTTCGCGGCTGGTGTCGTGCATAAGCCGTTTGATTGATTTGTAACTTTGTGGAGTCAGCTTGCACTTTTATATTCCTATGTCCTTTTTGTCTCACAGATCACTCTTCCAGGTCAGTGGATGTGCGTTCAGGTCTGATTCTGAAGCTATCTCGTTGGCCTGTTTTCTTGCCGCAAGAATCTTGTCATCGCTAGGTGGATACTTGATTACCGGAGTATAAAAAGGGTGGATGCGAGCAACAGATAGGACATCCTTCAATGGGTATGGAGTGGTAGATGACATGTCGGATAATTTTGGATAATGTTGCTTATTGATTGTCACTGCTGCGTACGGCATGATACCGAATGATCCAAGTTTTGAATTGTCGGAAAAATACAGTCATTTGAGATATATATGGATAGAAACCCGTGCCAGCTTCCCTGGGTTAGTTCTCATCAGCTAGGATTCACGCATGATGGACACCATGTTTGACCTGGCCATTGTCATGCCCAGGTATTGAATGTGCCATAACCGTAATGGAGCCTAGTCCTCGGAATTGTGTAGCATCGATATGTATAACCGGCGAGAGAGTACTTGGTGAAACATTCGATGTCTCTGGGGCAGAAAAGATGCCACGTCATTGTG
The DNA here is from genome assembly GCA_023627715.1 of Periconia sp. R9002. Lineage (NCBI taxonomy): Eukaryota > Fungi > Ascomycota > Dothideomycetes > Pleosporales > Periconiaceae > Periconia > Periconia sp. R9002. The sequence goes on along the minus strand of JAMAHW010000025.1, from coordinate 79,031 downwards.
TAAATGAAGCTGAACAGAACGTTATCTCGATCTATCCAATCGAGATCTAAACGCCAAGTGACCACCTGCAGGTTCCTACACCCAAGGAACCATTATTAATTTGTCATACCCAATATGAAAACTTCCACGATGCGATCGTGGTGCATTTCTGTGAGTAACCATTTAGTATATGTTTATGTATAAATTCCCTATTAGTTTCGCATACAGTTCCACAAGTAAGCTATGGCGCAAAAAGTACGACATACGACGAAAATAGATTCATGTACCATCGTTACCTAGCGGAACGGCATCCCACCTTACACGGCGCAGATGGCGTTCCGGATCGTTGATCTGATTTCTAGCATGCAGCCACTTCCGATTATCGATAACTATTACTGAACCGCTGGGCAGATCCTGGGCTGAGAGACGAAGGGTCAAGGACGACTGAAACCCTGCGTCCTGCAGCAACATATCCAACTCTGCCAAAGCCTGGGATGCTCTTGTGGTCAAAGCGCTCATGAGATCCCTTCGAAATCTCATCGATATTTTCTTGTTTACAGGATTGGCCGCTAAAATACTACCGACAATCCACCTCTGAGTAGGGTCCTTGATAAACTCCTCCGGAACCTTGATCTTAAATTCTGGACAACTTAAGGCGGCGATTGTTTCCGGCGAAAGGTGGTGTAGGATCTTGGTGACACTCATCACGGATAACGCACCACCACCATGACGATCATGTTGAAGTACGTGTAGAGCAAAATACCTTGGAGGATGCATTTCGTAGCAGCAGTCAGTATGCCAGGGGAAGTTTTCCATTGTTTCTGATCGCGCTTGATACGCTCCTCCTTGGAAGTTGCTCACAGCTGGACGGACATCCCAGAATGCGCCTCGGAGACCGCTGTGAGTGATTGGAAGATGATGACCGTGGTTTTTATGCAATCCAAGCACTAATGTGTTGACGTAATCGCTCTTGGGATCTGGGAATTGGAGACTGATCTTGAGAATTCCGGCTTCTGCAAGTATTTTGGATACTCGAGCAACATGATCGGAGTTTTTCGAGTATCGAAGTTCTGGGACCTCGATGCTTTCTATCGGAAAGACTCTTTGGGCGGTGGAAAATGTAACGGGTAAACCAGAATGGGTGGGACATCTTGGAGGTACAGACGAGCAATACTGGAAACGGTAACTTCTCAGCGAGATATTACAAATAAAAGGAATGCCACGAAACATTCTATAGGAACTGTCTAGTGTGAATGATTCAATAAAGGGGTAAATTGAGTAATCTTTGGGTTGTTCCAGGGTGAATTTCATAAGTTGCTGTCGGAGAAGATATGTATACGATCGGAGATCCCTAGCCACGCCTTACTTCACAATATCAACAGCGGTGTGAACGGGAGGTGCCGAAAAAAGCAGTTACACCTCATTACCGTCAATATTTGCGTGTTTACGGGATAGTATTTTTCACTGTGGGTTCATGACGCGTCAGAAGCTTGTCACAGCTTCGAATTATGGCGTAGCTGAAGAGTCGCACAAATTTAATGACCAAGTCAAGCTTTTGATACCGAGTATCTCCGTACAATGCCTTTCGAATGAAATATGAAATAAAATTTGATAATCACAGAGTATTGCTACCCTGGGTATCGACACAGTTCGAATAGATATAAGACAACCGTGTCTTCTTTACCGCCTCTCTTGTGTGGATGTTGAGCCAAATCAATCCAAACTTTGAATTTCAGCCTAAGATACATCAGAATGTCAACTTCTGGGCTGCATCAGATTGAAATTGGCGCTGGAAAGCTTACGCACGAGCTACAATACCAAAACTACCATGCCGCGCTGTTAGAATCAGCTCCCAGCTCTGTTTGGCCGAATCAGGTATATCGAAGTGCCTGTCCGATGCCGATCCTCATTAGAAGACACCATTTACAGCAATTGAAAGCATTACAAGAAGCGATCACTATAGCGATCGAGGATATCATCTCGCGGTGGTGGTCTGACCCGGATGCTCAATTCCCAAAGAGGATGCCGCTAAGCGAAGATGAGGAGGGTCTTTTGAGAGTAAGCTTATCCCCACACGGTTCACATCAGTATTACATTTAACAAACAAGCATCTTAGTGGGTTAATAAACAAAGTACACTTGGGATGACCAAGAAGTTTTCCAGCTCAATGGGATCTTGGAGGCCCGACTTTATGGTAGAACAAAGTCGTACTGCGCATCACGCTTACACTGAGGAGAACTTCACAGTAACCGAAATCAATGCTCGATTTTCCTTCAATGGGTACCTGCTTGAAGCGTATAGTCAATGCGCCCTGAGAAAGATGGTGCCGCAAGCGATTAGCGAGAATGCATCTGGGCACAATGATATCCCTGATCCAATGGAGGTAAGTATTGAATTGATCCGCAGAAATTATCACCGAGAATAAACCATCACTTTTCAAGATGTCTTCCATAAGTAAATTTCCTGCTAATATTGCTTAGTTGTTCCACGAACTACTCCAGCTTTTCGATCCGGACCTGCCTCTCCACCTCTTGAAAGGCGAAGAGCCTGGAATGGATATCCACTTTTTCATCCATGAATTCTCGAAGCGGTTTGGAACCAAGCCTCGTGTCATCCGTCCTGCCGATCTTCGACTTTTGCATGACCCAAGTCATCCCTCTGGGTATCGGCTTTTTTGCACGACTGGAAAAGATTGCAATGCTGCCGTTATTGACAAACAAGCGCTTGCAGACGATCTTCATCATGATGAAGGCATTGAGAAGATCCACCAGATCGGCTTAGAACTACATCAGCATGAGCTAGCTGCTCTTACACCAGCGATGCAGCGTCAAGTCAGTCTTCTATGTTTCAACGATATGCGTTCTATTCTTCTTGTTCATGATAAGCGCATGCTCGGCATTGTCAGACAAGAGGTTCCCAATATGCTATCTCGAGGGGTGATCACCCAGTCGCAGGGAGATGCCCTGAGATGGGGAATCGTCGAGACAATTTTGCCGAAGTCACTTGAAGCGCAAAGTCTGCTGCAGAACTCACAATTAAACCCCAGTCTGAAAAACGACTACATATTGAAGCCCATACGGAGCGGAAAGGGGGATGGAATCGTATTTGGGGAAGATTTAACGAACTACGAATGGATTCACAAACTAGAAAGATTGCAGTCAGTCGATGTTGAGAACTTGCATGCCAGCTACGTCGCTCAACGTCGAATTACTCCGCTTCTGTACAGACTGAATCTTGGCTGTGGTGAGGTTCAGTATCCTCTTGTGGGAACATATCATGTGATTCATGGAAAATTTGTGGCGACAGGCATATGGCGTTCGAGTCTCGATCGGGTAATCGCCGTCACCCATGGCGGCGCATGGCTTTCATCAGTCATGCGTAAATAGACCAAGAAAATTGGACTGTGGTACAATGCGATGAGTGACCGATCGATCTTTTTGCATGAGAGCATTGCGAAATCTGAAACCTTTACACGTATGGCAGTTCTGACATTGATACGTGTATGTTCTATGGAATTTTTGTGCAAAACCACATGCACTTAAGGAAGCGTCAAAACAGATATCAAAACTTACAGGAGTGAACAAGTTGAGAAAGCATACATTCCACATAGTCACTGTAAAGCTCTCGGTAAAAGGGTATGCCTTAATTAAAAGAGCATGGTTCTAGCCATTTCAGTACATGCACGTAGGCATTCACTATGCAGCACCTGAGGTTACAATAATCTTACGTGGCGTCGCCAATCGCAACAATGAAACGAGCCCAATGCAGCCGATTCTGCAATCGGTGCATTCAAAAGCCGTGCAATTGGAGATTACGCTGATTGATCCCTCATGCGACTCACATCGGCTCTCCAAGCTCGCCTAAAATTTCTCCATACATTGCAACAAGGCTTCTTCCATGAAATCCAATTCAATATATGTAAGAAAGTTGTAAGACAGTGGCTTGCAGTCGAAAAGCCGAGCGTCTAAAAGAAAGTGTTTACTAAATGGGCAGGTTTAACCCGGTTCACAAAAAAAATCCAATAGAAAGTGTACCGTGATCTACATCTTCACACAAAGTTGAGTAATAGACGGGGTACAATATGATTGACATTGGGGTATCAGGTAGTCTGGCGAGCTGAAATGACGATGATTTACGCAGACATTTCTAATCTGAGTTACTTGGCTATATAACATCGAAAGAGGCAACCAATGGCATATTATCCTGTAAGCCGCTAAACACACAATGATGTAATTAATCTTCCTTTTCCGATAAGACATACTCAGATCTATTCGAAGTGGCGCAAGGCATACTCAAGCCAAGATATCTTACCTGCAGAAAAATCAGTCGAAGGCCATTTTACCTGAAATAACTGTAAAACTTTGAATTATCATACATCATTTGGAATAAGGGAATGTGAACTTAGATTGCCGTCCCCGCTTCTTTGTAACCCATATTTCAGAATTCTAGGATCGAGATTCCGCAACGTAAGTTTGCCTTCCCTTGTTAACCGTGCGACTGAACTTCCAGCATGAGGGAATCGCAAGAGCTGGAGGATGCCATTGCCTTGGTAGCTTTGACAACAATTACCATTTCATGCTTCCTGGCTATTGCTTCATCATTATCTCGATTCCGTAACAGCGCACTCCATCGTTGGCTTTATGGGAACGACAACGAATTCACTTCATTCGAGTCGACTGACAATGTCCCCCACCGGGCAATTTCTCTCGCTATATTTATGGTCTCCGTCTTAGGACTGGCAAGCTCCTTTCCTATCTTTATTCTAGAATACATACGACTGAATCGCGGTAGAGAACATTGGAGATATGCTTCACTTCTGTTTGCTTGGGTAAGTCAGGTTCTGCGCAGTTTTAGCTCCGCTTACATTCTGCTCGTATAGACTATCATTTTTATCCATGGCTGTTATGCAGCTACCGCTCAATCATCTATTAAATTATACCGTCTCGGAGTCTGGCTCTTCATATCTTCCACAGCTGTCTCCATCCTTTCTTTTTCACGTTTTCCCCATGGGTTAGCGTCGTCTCCGCATAACTCATACCTGGTGTTTGGGGCTTGGATTATCAACAGTGCATCGAGTGTAGTCTTGGCAATACTATGCATCAGCATACCCAGAAGTTCCGATGTGACTGTGCGAGGTCACTCTGTCGACCGGGAGAGAGTTGTGTCGGCTCTCAGTAGATTCACCTGGGCCTGGGTCGAACCACTTCTGTCGCAAGCTTCCTCGAGCATAGACCTACACCAAAACGATGTCAATCATCCAGACTATAAGCTTCAATCCCGTCGATTATATGATGATTGGAAAGAGACGGCCCATCGTGGTACCCTATTGATGAATCTGATACATCAATATAAAGCACTGTTTGGTGTCTCATGGCTTGTCACGGGGATGCGCTGCCTGGTGAGTATCTTGCCGTTTTTGACTTTTTCAAAATCTTTGGACTTGTTGCAACATCGGAAGACGGGAGGCCCGGTTGATCTCGGGCTTATAAGTCTGATACTTCAAATATCTCTCTTCAACCTACTCGATGCTGTGAGTATCGTCATTACCACGTCTTTCCTGACGACCGAACTAATTACAAGATGCAGTGGATGGAAGGCTGTCTTTTCTGGTATTCTCTTTCTCGTTTAGCATTACCCATTAGGGTGCAGTTAACAGCTCTGGTGTTCGAAAAATCACTTCGGCGAAAAGATATGGCATCTGCACAAACCAGAACATCTGATACAGAAGGCGATGACATCCACAACCTCAAAAAATCCGCCGATCCCACCGATCCTAGACAATATCCTGAAAAGCAAAGTGAAAAAGTCGCAAATCTCATTGGTGTCGACGCAGAACGAATCACATACTTCTTTCAGTACCAGTTTTTCATTCTAAATTCTCTATTGAAGCTATCGTTCTTCTCTGTTTATCTGGCAAAAACCATTGGTGGAATTCCCGTAGCCTCTGGAATAGCAGCTTGGCTAGTTATTACGATGGTCAGCAGCTGGAGTTCCAAGCTGCTTGGGACGCAGTCCAAAACGTTAATGAGGTTACGAGACGCCAAAATTAGCCTCCTCTCCGAGCTTCTTTTGGGAATACGCCAGATCAAATTGTCCGCACTTGAGTCACAATGGGAGGAAAAATTACTTGCGTCAAGGAAGCTCGAACTGGACGCTCTATGGAAGTGCTTCATCACAGACAGCGCGATAGCTGGGTTTTGGAGGCTGGGCAATATTCTTATGGCGACGACTACACTTGTAGTCTATGTCATGAAAAACGGTACTCTGTCGCCATCAGTGGCTTTTGTTACCCTTGCTGTCCTTAGTTCTTTGCAGAACACGCTTGAGATTGTTCCGGAATTGATCGCATTAGTTGTCGATACATTGATTTCCATCGCTAGGATTAACGAGTATCTTAGACAACCGGATATTGAGGAAACATCGAGCGGAGGCCATGTCATCAGTTTTCAAGGAGCTACTATCGGTTGGTTCACCGAGAGAAAACGTCTTTCTGGGGACCAATTCACTCTGCAAGATCTCGATATAGAGTTCCCCCCAGGGCAGCTCACTATAGTGCTGGGAAAGACTGGGAGTGGGAAAAGCCTTCTACTTTCCGCAATTCTCGGGGAAGCCAACCTAATCGGTGGCACTATCTCTGTTCCCACGGCAGCGGGTCCCCTTACTTGTGATACACTCATTTTAGAAGATCAGTGGATTGTCAAAGGGTCTGTAGCATACGTGAGCCAAAACCCTTGGCTCTATGCTGGTTCATTGAAAGACAACATCCTATTCGGGGCTCCATTCAACCAGAAACGCTATGATGAAGTCATTCACGCGTGCGCTTTATATCTCGATCTTGATATCTTGCCTGACGGCGATGGTACTGAACTAGGACGAAGCGGCGTGAATCTGAGTGGGGGTCAGAGATGGCGAATAACCCTTGCAAGAGCAGTCTATTCCCGTGCAGAGATACTCATATTAGAAGACATATTCAGTGCTGTGGACACCAAAGTTAGTCGCTGGATATTAGAGAACTGCATCACCGGCACTTTGTGTGTGGGAAGAACACGGATTCTTGCCACCCACAGTGCAGGTTTAGTCTTATCTTCTGCAGAATACGTCGTTGAGCTTGAAATGGGAAAGGCTTCGTGCTTTGTGCCAAAACGACGGGAGATACTCGATCATGTCACCGATGAGCTTACGGAAGACAATGAGATCGAACAGATCAGATTACCTCGTACAGAATCCGCCATAAAGTTTATTCCTGACGAGACGCGTGAAATTGGATCTGTCAAAAGGCGTGTTTACGTGTCGTATCTGAATCGCAGCGGGGGAATATCTCTATGCGCCATCTGCTTGGTTCTATTCTCTGCTTATGAAGCCCTTATGCTAGGTAAGTTTCCGATCGATGCTGTTATGACAGTTCATGAGGATATGTGTTTCTTGCATCCAGGTTCCGGGACTTGGGAGTCTACGTGACTCCTCCACTCATCAAATTCTAATGGTTTCCAGGTCGAGCATGGTGGATACGCATCTGGACCTCCAATCACGACTCCTCTTTATACTTATACCAACAAAGCAGTAATAACTACAGCCCATTCGCTCAACCCCACCCTGATCTGAGTCTATATTTCTATTTGGGAATCTACGTCATCATATCAGCAGGCATTGCCATCCTCGGGATCGTACGCGACTTCTGGATCTACCGTCTCTCCATCAAAGCCAGCAAGACCGTATTCAGCGATCTCCTCTCCAAAGTTCTTCATGCTCCATTGCAATGGTTAGATTCCATACCCACAGGAAGAATCATGAACCGCTTCACAGCGGATATGAATATTCTAGACCAACGTGTTCCACTTAACTGGACCCTGTTTCTCACCAACATGCTGAAGCTTCTGGGAATATGCATTGCCTCATTTTCTGCTTGCACATATCTCATAGCCCCTGCTATACCTTTCGTCTTGGCAGGTCTATATCTCGGCGCACGATACCTGAACGCTAGCCGTCCACTCAAACGCATGGAAAGTTTGGCCAGATCACCTGTTTTCGAGCTTTTCGATTCCACCTTAGAGGGCATTAAAGTGATACGTGCATCCCGACAAACGCATCTCTACTTGGAGAAGATGCATGAGCTGACAGATCGTTGGACTATGACGACGTTTTACACCTGGCTTGTGAACAGATGGATGAGCTTTCGCATGGCGATTATCGCAGCTGCTTTTTGCCTTGTCGTTGGCCTTGCGATTACGTTTGATACTTATATTGATGCAGCTTTAGCCGGGTTGATGCTATCTTTGGTACTCGATTTCTCGGAAAGTATACGTTGGGTGGTCCGGTCCTATGGAGAACTGGAACTAGATATGAGCTCCATGGAACGTCTCCACGAATACATGAATATTGAAACAGAATCTGTGACTGGAAAAATCCCGCCAGCATCCTGGCCAGCGCATGGAAAGATAGAAATTCACAAGTTGAATGTGGGTTATGCGTCGCACACGTCTTCAGTTCTTCATGATATCTCGTTCACGGTCGAAGACAACGCGCGCGTGGCTATTGTGGGACGCACGGGAGCAGGTAAATCATCCTTCGCGCTTGCTCTCTTTCGGTGCTTGGAAATTAGAGCAGGTCATATCGCGATAGATGGGCTTGATATCTCGAATGTCGCGCTGAATCACTTGAGGTCACGCCTTTCCATCATCTCTCAGAATCCTATTCTCTTTTCAGGAACACTCCGCTCTAATCTTGATCCTTTCGACAAATACACCGACAATGAGCTGTACGCTGCTCTCGCGAAAGTCCAGCTCATCAAAGAAATTCCCGCTTGTTCTCAAAATGGAGCCACAACCCACGAGAACCACAATGTCGATTTCTCCAATCTTTTATGCTCCATTTCCAAAGCGGGCAGAAACCTCTCTCAAGGCCAAAAGCAACTTATCAACATCGCTCGCACCATTGTGTCGAGGCCGAAAATCATCATCTTCGACGAGGCTACGTCGGCTGTTGATGCTGCCACCGATGCTCTCGTACAACGTAGCATTCGTTCAAGCTTTCCAAACAGCACGTTGATCGTGATTGCACATCGGCTTAGCACGATTATTGATTTTGATAAGATTGTGGTTTTGGAAAAAGGTCGTATGGAGGAGTGCGGCACGCCATTGGAGCTATGGGAGAAGAATGGCTTGTTTCGAGCCATGTGTGGAAGTGTTATAAAGAAGGAGAGCGGGAAACTCATTGTATTCTAGCTTAAAGAAAAGAACAGACCCACATTTAACATGGGTCTTTCCAAACTGAATGACTTCCGCAGCGGATTATATGGAAGTCAAACCAGCCCCTGAAAGCTAGATTAAAGTTGTCTGTCCTCTTTCTGTTTGGTATCTTGTATGTCTACAGCTCGTCAACGGTCTTTGCAATCATTAACAATCATACAGCTATAGTATGCGGATGCGTGCACATCTATCTGCGGCACGAATTATTCGGATGGGAATCAGAGATCCACTGTGCTCAAGACGTTTGGCTCCAGCAGCGTCCGCAAGCATATGATCATTCTTGGGGGACACGAAGAGGAGCAACTGAGTGCAGGAGAAAGTGATTGATTGAGAGACGGAGCAGTGCTCATGGACCTCGGGAAGGTGGTACATGGAGCCACGTGACCGTGGGTATTGACATTCAAAAAATCATCCACGTGGATGAACAAAAGCTATAGTAGTGTTCGCCGGGATTTGAAAATTGAATATCTATCCGCTTAACAGATAAGGTTGGTATTTCTTCTCACACCAGTCCCAGAACTCGCTCGGCGCCCCCTCGGATATCTTTTTGTAGATGTCCTGGCGACCGTTGGGGGATAGAACACCAAAAGGACGGATGTACGCGCCGTTGTTCTTATCAATGCCCACGTCAGAAGTAAAGCCAGAGTATAAGAGCGTGTATCCGCCCATCTTGGGCTCATAGAGTATTAGGTTCAGGAGAGCCATAAGAAGCTTAGATTGGTGGGAGTATATGTTCGTCTTGAGGTTGCCAGGGTTTTGCACGACGCTGACGATGCCGTACTTAGCCCAGCGCTGGGCAGCCTCGACAGCGAGATACCAGTTGCCGACCTTAGACATGGAGTAGTCGCGATTTGAGTTCGTAGTTTTGCCCTTTTCAAGGTGTTCGTACTGCAGGCCGCCTGGAGGAGACATTGTTTCAATCATTAAAGAGCTTGACCAGATGATGCGCACGCTGCCCGGTTCGGCAGTTTTAGCAGCTGCTTCCTGCAATTGGGGAAGAAGTTCCTGGGTAAAAAGAAGGGGCGCAACGCAGTTAATTCCTACGTGGCCCTCAATGTTTTGAGCGGTTGTTGTACCTTCAGGATTGCCGCCAATGCCTGCATTGTTCCAAAGCTTGTCTAGGCGGGACTCCTGGGCAGCGAATGCGGCTGCTGAGGCTTTGACAGTGGTAAGATTGCTGAGGTCCAGGTACAGAAACTTTAGGGTTGCCGGAGTAGTTGGTTTCTGGGTTTCAGTGACCTCCTGGATGGCTTGTTCGACGCGTTCACGCGAGCGGCCAGCAAGATAGATAGTGGCGCCAGTAGGGTAAAGCATCTTCACCAATTCCAACCCGATACCTTGGTTGGCGCCGGTGACGATAAAGACCTTGCCGCAGCTGGGCGGGACATTCTTTTCCGTGAACGTGGGCTTGGGAGGGAAATACTGCTGCCAGATTGCTTTGAACATGGTGGCGACGGTCAATCTGCATAGGAGGCGGTGGATGTACCATCTGGTCCTCAAACCGCACGAAGTTCTTATGTCCACCCAGCCAGACACGTGTTATTTTATCCCATCGGCTAATCTTATGACGGGAGTGATTTGTACTGACACATGTAGGTGTGAGGCACAGCAAGACCGTCAGTGATGTCTGCCCTCTTTCTCGCCTCACCTTTCCTCACCTCATACGGCTCAGCTTGTGTGTGTGTACCTAATTACTGCTGGTACCTGAAGGCTAGTACCTCATCCCTCACCTCACCCCAATTGTAATCCCATGCAAAGAGGCGTCGATATGATGGAATGGCTACAACATGCACTGCATGTCCCGCTTGTCTCTCTTGTTTCCGCTCCATCGGTAGTTCTCATCCACAACCATGCGCTTTATCGCACCCACCCTCGTTTGGACCTTGGCGTCATTGCTGGTCCACCGTGTTGCTGCATCTTCGTGTCGCTGCATTCCATCTGATCCATGTTGGCCTTCGAAAAAAGAATGGGATATATTGAACAACGTCATTTTACGTTGAATCAAAGTGGCCGCGCCGACCATCCAAAAATTGGGTTGTAAACGCTTTTAGATGAATCTACACATTTCGCAATTTAACTATGTTATCTTTAAACATGTTGAGGTAGGCTGACAGAGATATTGGGTCTTGTTTATCTTTGAGTTGCGTGATTGGTAGTCTTGTGATAGTGTCTCAAGTATCTTGGTCTGTTATGTGTTCATCATTTGGACATCGCAATATTTACTCAAAAGCAGAAGGTTTCCAATGAAGATAGTGATTCTAAAGTGCCATGGGCATGACAACATTCAAAGTTCAAGGAGACTGGACCAGAACATTATTGAGTATCCATTAAGACTACTGTGTTACATTAATAAGCTACAGTTGTACTACGTCCTACCCTTCCATCACCCCCATTGCATTCATGTCCGCTCGAAAATATCGAAACACCCTCTTTATTTGATTCCAGGACGGAACGATGAGTCTGACCGTGATGAAACCACTCTCAAGGATTTCCCGTAGCCTTGAAACGCAGATTTGGTCCATGATGCGTAGCTATCAGCTGATCGTAGATCTCGTATTCGTTTTTTCCTACACATCCACGCTTTCTTCCCACAAGAGTCACTTCGCTTTGCACTGCATCTTGAGCAGGTCGCTCGAAATCGAGATACCACAGTGTCTTAGCAATAAGAAGAGTAGTATTTCATGAACTCTACTTCCTGCACACTCGCAAGCAGAAATGGACCATCATCGTGAGCCCGAGAGCGACGAAAAACTACCTAGCAGTCAGCTTTATGCATTATGGTATTCATTGTCTCAAACGATGCCACGGCCCTCAGTGTCGCCTCTTCCGGCGAGTATTTCTTTTTTACACAACATTTGAAGGTTCTAACAACTACGATAAAAACAGCGAATAGGTTTCGACTTACATAGAACAACATTGGAATCTTTTTGGGCCAGTCTATCCTTCTTCCTCGCCGTTGCCATCACGCAGCCACTTTACAACAGCATATCCGATGTTTTTAGTGGTTTTATACTGCCGTACGTATCTTTTGTGTTCTTCTTTTTTGGCGGCGTGGTATTTGTCGTGGGCCAAAGTACGAGTGTGGTTATTACAGGCAGAGTTTGTTACCTTTGGGCAGGTTGAGGCAGACTGACAGTAGATTACTGAGGTTATGGTAAACCAGGAAAGCCTGCGCACAAAACGCATCAACTGATACAACGGCAGGGACTATCTAGTAGTTGTTTGCTTGACTTTGTTCCCAAATGTCGACTCATTTGAGTCTCCGACAAAGTAGTTCGACGAAGAGGAAGGAATTTGGCCAACAATTACCTCCATTTGAGCTCTAGATAGTTTGTCATAAATGGAAAACGTTCAATCTACATAACCTGTACGTATTCGCAACTGGTGGATCAATGATGTTCGTCATACCACATTATACTCCTGTTTAGTTGCTGCTATATGAGCCCAATATCCGAATTGTACTCTCACGTTCGCTCAGCGGTACTTAAGCATGGTACCGGCGGATTAGTAGTTAGGTGGGTGACCACTAGCGAATACCTGCTGTTGTATGTTTTTTGGAATTTTTTTTTGGTGGTGGTTGGTTGTGTGTGTGGATCTTTTTTTATGTGGTGGTGGATCTTGTGTGGGGCGGATCGTGGCAGGCTAACGTAGTGGCGTTTTTCCGAGGTATGGCGTTGTAGTAGAACATTAAAATACGTAGATTAAGTTATTTACGTAGTTGAATTGAGTCATTCCCTTTGTTAAGAGCGCGAATATGCTTATACGCGAATAGATGTAAAGATAGGTGGATAATGAATAAGTGTAGAACTCTAGTGCTACGCGCATAAGATGGACATGATAATAACGTAACACCACAGGTACGGATAGACGAGATCTATATATCTTAAAGCGAAAGAGGTGGAAGAGATTAATAAATAGTTTGAAAAGCAAAGGGGATAAAGAAAGGTGAGTGAAACTCGAGACTAGGCGTTATTGTTAGTCTGCAACTGTAATAATATAATCTACTACTTCTATTTTCCTAGCATCAACCTAGGTAACAGACCTTTCTCTTTAGAAGCGAAGACTTCTAGGCGTGAATTGTAGACTTGTGCGCTAATTAGAGTAATCGGGTGTAGATTTGTGCTGTAGTGGCTTAGACTTGTTATAATGTGTGTTGTGTAAGATGAAAGGCCTCTTAGTAGACCTGTAGTATTTACAATATCCTAATGTCGTGTAGTAGATTCTTATTAATAATAAGAAACATATGGATACAAGTACACAGCAATAAAGTAAAGCATATAAGAGCAGAGTAGAGCGGAGCAGATAAAAATCCAAGCCTCAGGCTACTCTCTCTTCTAGCAAACAGTAACTCATCTTCACAAATAACAGGGAGCACTCTGATATGAAAGACGTCAAATCAAACACAATGGGATTAATTATACAATGGAATCATTTTTTTTGCCACCCTTATTCCTCGTCGCCCACTTATGAAGAAAGACAAGATAGGAAAACTTGGAAACTAGGAAAGATCATCCTCTAGCGACATGAAAACCAAAGCATCGACAGACTGTCACCGGCTGGGAGTAAGAATGGTGTTTGGTCTCCAAGCATTACATTTAACAGTCCGCTTCAATATGCCGAGTCGCGTACGACGCTCGTCCACCCGGACTTGGCTACATATCTCTTCCAAGGCCGCCAAAGTCTTGTTTCCACTATCCGACCCAAGAATACATTCCCCTTGATCAACAGCAAAGCGAAAGAAAGCAAAGAGGAAGAATGTGATTTTTTAGGGTGTGGCGCGATTCCAACACAGCACCATTTCATCCATGATGAGATCATGTATATGATTTCTCCAATTTCAAATCTATTCTCGATTCGGACCATTGATCATGAACTCCATGCGAGAACGCTCGAACTAGTAGCGACCTCGAGGAGGATACTCAGGCTCAAATGGGGGGCGTCCACCAGGGCTTCGGGGACGTCCACGTGGGGAAGGAGGGCGGGCATCATAAGGACGACCGTGTCCATTCATGTAAGGGTCATCATAGCGACGGGGCGGGGGACCGCGCGCCTCGTATGGATCCTCGGGATAACGGGGACGAGGTGGAGGGAAGTCATCAGGTGGGCCACGTCCACGAGGGGAAGCGCGACCGCCATACCTGTCACGGTTGTCATAGAAATCGCGGGGAGGGGAGCGCCTACGATAATCGTCTCCACCCCTACGTGGGCTATATCCCCGAGGAGGGCCGCGACGGTCATAGTAGTCATCGTACGGCGCCGGGGGGTAACCACGACGGCCTCCGGGAGAGCGAGATCGGTACCTATCACGGCCACGGTCATCTGGTCCACCAGGTCCACCATAGGGGGCACGGGGCTTGAATGGTGGAGGGGGAGGAGGGTCAGAGACATCCTCGGTGCATTGAACCTCCTGGCCCTTGAACTCGCGGCGGTCCAGTTTTTCAACTGCGCCTTTCAGGTCCTGGACCGTCTCGTATTCGACAAAGCTGTATTTGTTAGAACCGGCAGGATAAATATTCGTCGAGGAACGTACCCGGTGCCATCGCGCTCGCGGCCAACTTCGGAATAGACGACATCAAGTCCGGATTGACGCGCAAAATCCTTGAGGTCCTATACATGCGAGATTAGGTTGTGTCCATATCCAGAAGTAGCAGCAAGGGTACGCGTAAAGACAAGAATCCAGAACACGGGGGGGTCTAGCCTAGAGGACTGCGGAAAATCCAAGGATCGGGGAATCTGACCTGCCAACTCGTCTCGACCGGAAGATTGGAAATCCTCATCCTGAATGGGGTACGGCGAGGACGAGGCGCTGCACGCTCGTGTGGAGTGAAATTCTCGGTGCGGCGAGATCCGCGGGCAAACTGCACGATGAGGCGTTCGCCCATGAAGTCGGAACCATCTTTGACAGGGTTAGTTGGCTTTGCCATGGTCACTAATGCAGATATACATACGGAATGCTGTATAAAGAGTTAGCGTTATCCCTCAAACAAAGACGGAAAATACTGACCTGGAACAACGTCGCGAGCATCCATTGGGTCGGTGTATTCGATGAAGCCAAAGCCGTTCATCAACTTGATCTCGCTGATCTCGCCAGTGCCATGTGTCTTGAAATGGGCCTCGACGTCTGCCTTGTTGGCGTTGCGGGGGAGGTTGCCCAGATAGAGTCGGGTCGACGACACCTCGGTAGTCATGGTGGATTGTTTGTTGTAGTAACCTAGCCTGGGATCAGGATGTGAGCGTGGAGCCAAAGAGACGGGATGAAGCCTATAATGCATGATGAGGGTCGAGGAGTGAAAGCCAAACGGAAGAAGCGCGTGGGGAAGGAGAAATATGCGAAAGCATGCCAGCGAGCCGGGCTGCGCAGGATCTTCTGCGCAGATTCCCTGGGAAATGCGAATCCAACGAGGTGAGCGACATGTCGTACCTTGGAGACAGAGAGGTAGATGCTACTGCTGGCCTGGTAGTCCTATCCGCGGATGAGGAACCCGGTTTCTTCCAGAGGAGTGCTGGCTACGAGCAATATGGCCAGCGGGGAGGACCGGAACAAGCGGGGGAGGGAGCAGTGGAGGGGTGCGATAAGATGCGCAGGGCAAAATTATCGCGAACGGGGCTGCCTTTTACCTTGTGCGGCCGGTAAGGACAAGAAAGGGTGGTGGTGGAAGTTGATCGAGGTTGGGCGCAGGGCGAAGTCGAAAGTGATGCGACTAGCGCGGCTTGGCTTGGTCACGTGATGCTCGTGATTGTGACCCGAATCGAAGGGACATCGGGAACAGCCAACCAGAACATGCAAACAGCAACAGCCAACGACGCAATAGCAGGAGCAAAAGCAATATGGTAATATTTACAATAAGGTTTACGTGATAAGCATACAAGGTATCGGAGAGCAAAATTGCGCACATGCATGCGGTGCGCACCCCCCCAATAAAACCAGCCTTTTTTGTTATTCCAAACCTTTGAATGCTGAGACGCCTCATTCGCAAATCTGAATGTACAAATGAACAAAACCAAAGTACAGGGCTATAACACACTTCACCCCAGCGCTTTACGTCAACACGTACTTGGGTCCTTCGCCGCCCTGCGGGGTGCTCCAGTTGATGTCCTGGTCTGGCACTTTGATGTCGCATGTCTTGCAGTGGACACAGCTGCGGGCTTGTTAGCTCTGCGTGCAAGACTCGAAGATATCATGTTGGAATCGGCACTTACTTTTGAGCATTGATTTGGAACCGCACGCCCAAATCTTTACTGTCGTCCTCGACGTATTCGTACACTCCTGCAGGGCAGAACCGATTCTCTACGCCCTTGTATGCAGGCCATTCCTTTTGGGCATGCGCATCCCAGTCCTTTACTTGCAAATGGACAGGCTGATCTTCTTCGTGATTGGTGCCGCTCCGGCTGACGCTCGTCAAGATGTCAAAACTGATCTTACCGTCTGGCTTGGGATATTCAATCTTTTTACACTGATCGGCACGCTTGGTTGCTGCGTGATCAGGGCTCCCGTGCTTCAGCGTCCAGGGTGCTTTGCCTCGCAGTACGTAGGCCTCTAAGCCAGAGTATAGAATGCCACCGTATAGGCCAAGTGGCGTGTGGAAAGATGGTCGCATATTCCGGACCTGCTTCAGTTCTTTCCAGATGCTGGAGTTACGCAACTTGTCTTCGTAGTCGTATAGGAACACCGTGCCATCCTTATTTTCCCGCAATGCGTCCCATGTCGCTTCGGCAGCGAGCATGCCAGACCTCATGGCTGTATGAGTGCCCTTGATTTTTGGCACGTTGAGGAAACCAGCTGTGTCTCCAATCAGGGCACCACCAGGGAATGCGCATTTAGGTATTGATTGAAAGCCACCCTCATTCAGGGTTCTAGCACCGTAAGAAATGCATTTGCCGCCTTCCAGCACATCCTTGTATAGCGGGTGGTGCTTCATTTTTTGGAACTCGCCATAAGGCGCAAGCCACGGGTTCGGGTAATCCAGGCCCACGACCAGCCCAATGCTTACCATGTTGTCCCCAAAATGATACATCCAACCTCCTCCATAAGTGTCTGTAGGGAGCGGATAGCCCATAGAATGCACAATGAGGCCTGACTGGAACTTCTCCGGCTGTACCTCCCAGACTTCCTTGATCCCGAGCCCATAAGTCTGGTGTTGGCTGTCCCGCCTAAGATCATACTTTTTAATGACCTGTTTGGTCAAGCTGCCGTGTGCGCCCTCCCCGAGCAGTGTTACCCGGGCATGAAACGCCATGCCTCGCTCGAACGAATCCTTGGGTTCTCCGGATCGCGAGATTCCCAGGTCGTTGGTGGCCACACCGGTTACAGTACCCTCGTGATCGTATAGAATCTCAGAAGCCGCAAACCCGGGATAAACTTCCACGCCCACTTCCTCGGCACGTTCTCCCAACCACTTGACCAGCTGGTTCAAACTTATAATGTAGTTGCCGTGGTTGTTCATTTGCGGAGGCTTTGGGATGGGTATCGAGCTATTCTTGGTAAGGAATCGCAGGCGGTCTTCTTTGGCAGGCGTGATGTGCTCGAAACGGTTCGGATTGTCCTCATCTTTCCAATCCGGGATCAATTCGTTCAGAGCCGACGGTTCAATGACATTGCCCGAGACGATGTGATCACCAAGATCTCCAGCCTTTTCCAGTACCAAAACACGGAATTCTTCATTGCCTGCCTCATTTGCCAGCTGCTTCAACTTGATAGCGGCCGAAAGCCCTGCCGGCCCGCCACCAACGATGCAGACATCAACCTCGTCCGACTCGCGTTCCTGTTGCCGCACGTCGAATGCATCTGAATTGGCATATGGGAGTCGTACAGTTGAGGAGAGTGCTCTGCGCTGGCATGTCGTTCGAAAGGCTGGCCGGTACGACCTCCATGCGCTGAGGTTGCGGCTTGATGGAGCGCTCGAAGAAAAAGAAGGCGAAGCGGCAAAAGTGAGTCGTGCAGGCGGCGCGGGTGCATGTGCTTGTGACGAGAGCACGCGCCGTGCAATGGATGCGGGAAACGGTCGAGCAGGCATTGTCGGTGGTAGCTACAGGTAGAGATAAACACAATGGGTAACTATTCAAGACGCCATTCTTTCAATTCCATCTGAAGTTGGCCATGACGCTATCACCAGCCGTCCCGAGGCTAAGCGGAACTTCTAATACCGCGTCTCTGATTGGCTGGCACTCCCGATTTACATCTTGTGAACACCACGCCCACTTTTGATATTCATTTTTTTTTGTTCCAGGAACAAACTGTTATTATTTGAAATTCTGCCAAACATTATTGCTATACATAGCTTGCATGGTCTGCTTTTGCGATTACGCGGACTATGCATTTGTCACTGCCCGCGGCGTCCGCAAACGCTTGAAGGTTATTCCGCACCGAAGAGGCGGCTGGAAAGACAATCATTCATGCACCGAGTATCCACCTCCACCCCCATCATTTCCACGGCCATCATCGACCGGGAACACCCTACGATCGTTTCTGGGCCACAACCATCGTCCATCAAAACCGTGCGATGACATGTTGTCGTCCCACTCTTGTCCAGGTTTTGGTGAGGCCCCGGCGCCTACATCAATCAATCCTTGAAGAGAGTGAAACTGCTCATCGTGGCCCCCGAGCGCGACGGAAAAGTGCTGAGCGTCCAAGACTCCAAGACAAACATGATTTATGCATTCTACACATTGTTCTGTTCCATGTTTCTCATATAGTACTCCTATGCCCGAGGTAGAGATTGGTTAATGGGGACATGGACTGTACACTAACTCGCAGTGCATTTCTCTTAACATCGACTTAATCATTGATTGTTTACATCACAGTCTATACTTACGCCGAAAAAGCATGAATAATCTCCTACTTGATCGTTACTCCGACTCCCCCGTTCCGATCCATGTCTTGAAAAACCCCGAGGACGCGAAACTGTAACGCACTCGCTTGCTTATTTTCTGAAACTTGCCAAGATTCAGATCGACCTCAGGTTCCTGAAGCCTGCCTCATTGCAGCCTTTGGCAAAGCCCGCAAAACTTATGCGTTTCCAAAAAGCTTAGCTCTTTTGTTCACATCGACCCCCGGTCCATCTGTTACAACATCTCTGACAACTGACGTGACGACTGTCATTCCGTAACGCTGTTTAGCGTCATGTCATCAACGTCACCTCAGCTACACACAGCACAGCCCATACCTGTGATTCGTCCATTGCTAACAGCTGCTCCTAGGCCCACGGGTTCTACCCACTGCTCGAAGCCTCGACAGTGTGAGAGATGGGTGGAGACTGGACATGTTCGAGCCTGCTCTTTTCCAGGCATCTTCCGGCATCAAACGTTAGATGCACACGGCTCCCACCCGGCCGTAAACATACCCTGAAATGAACGCCATCTTTTTCTAAAAATTGATTCTGGGGTCATAGCGGGGGAGCAACTATATATCGCAATTATCGGCCAGGCATTTTAAAATTCACGCCTCATCTTCTTCTCCAGTTCCAGTTGCAGTCTTCTTTCAATCCTTGCGGTGCCGGCACTTTTTTTCTTCGCTTTCAATTCTAACGAGAGCTGTGCTCGCTTTTTTCGACAATCCTTTACAGTCAATTCCATATTCAACAAATCTACGATCCTTTCATTTTCCATCATGAAGTACTCATTCACCGTTCTCACTCTCCTTTCCGCCGCCCTTGTGGTCGCGGCTCCCGCCCCCTTCATCAAACCCGGACCTGTCGTCACTGCCGACACGGAGGGTCTCGTCATCCCCAACACCGACTTTGGGCGTCGAGATGTCGTTGCAGACTTCAGCAAAAGAGCACTAGAGGCTCGTAAGGTCTTCTTGCAGGCTCGTGGCCAGGAAAAGCAAGCCCAGGCCGAAGCCAACAACGCCCAGGCAAAGGCGGGTGCCGGTAAGTCTTGCTCCATACGTGGGTCATCGTGACATTACTAACATTCTGTTAGCTGAAAATGCGGCACAGGCAGGCGCTGTCGCCGATAATGCAGCAGCAGCAGCACCTCCAGCTGCCGCCGAACTTGCGCAAGGAAACGCTGGAAATGCCACCGCGGATGCGGCTGCCGGTCAGGGCAAAGCCAAGGGCAAAGGCAAAGGCAAAGCCAAGGCTAAAAAGGCCAAGGCGAAGAACAATCAGGCGGACGCGGCGGCGGCGGCCGTTGCGGATGCTGGTATGTCCCAAATCCTATTCTCAACTGTCTCTAGAGTTACTGACATCTACAAGGTGCTGCCGGCAATGCAACTGCTGTTGCTGATGGAGCTCAGGCTAAAGGGAAGGGGAAGGCGAAAGCAAATGGCAAGGCGAAAGCTAAGAAGGCCAAGGGAAAGAACAATCAAGGTGCCGCTGCTGGTATGTCTCCACTATCACTCTACACTGTCTTCACACTTGCTGACAATAATAAGCTGCTGCCGGAAACGCAACTGCAGCTGCCGATGCGGCCCAGGGCAAGGGAAAAGCGAATGGCAAGGCAAACAACCCCAACGCAGTGCCCGTTGAAATTCAACAAGGTGCCGCGGCAGGAAATGCCACCGCTGGGGAAGCTCAGAAGGGACAAGGCAAAGCCAATGCTGAAAAACAGAAAGGCGCCGCCGCCGCTGTGGATGCCGCTCAAGCTGAGCAAGCAAAGAAGCAGAAAGCCGAACAAGACAAGGCAAAGGCTGATGCGGCCAAAAAAGGTGCTGCCGCCGGGAATGCCACCGCAGAAGCCGCCGCAGGTAACGCTGCCGCAGCCAATGGAACCGCCGACGCTGCGCAGGGCAAGGGCAAGAAGGGCAAGGCCAACGGTAAAGCCAACGGCCAGGTCGACCTCCTTGCTGAGCTCGAGTCTGCTCTCGCGGGTCAGGGCCAGCAAAAGGGTGCCGGTGCTGAAGCTGGCGCGACTGCAGCTGGTGCGGGAGCTGGCCTTGGTTCAGCCGCCGACAGCATCTCCGGACTCCTCGGCAGCCTCCTCAACGGAAACGGCGGTGCTGCTGCCGCCGGTGATGCTAAAGCCGCTAACCTCGACGAGCTCCTCTCCGGTGCTGCCATCGGCAAGGCTGGCAAGAAGAGGGCCAACACCCCTCTGGACATCTAGATAATCATGTACCTACTCGGCTCGGGTGCCTGCTAGATTTGTATCCACCCACCACCATATTCTTTTTTGTTTTCTTTTTTTTTTAATGTCTGTGTTTATACATACACTGTCGCTTTCTCACCTATATTTTTTAGAGGGATTCGGACGGACGGATGGATGGATTGGAGGTAGCATACCAACAAATGGAATCCACACGACCCTGGATAGGTCGATCGGTTGGGCGGTTTGGAATGGATTGACAAAATGTGTCTCTCGTGTTCGAGATACCTACATATTTAGAACATTGAAACAAAAAGAGATTTCTACGGAAAGACTCACCATATCAACATTATGATATCAAACAATTAATCTGAGAACCGTGTGATTGTATATTATTCCTTGGGAGGATTATGTGTGTGCTTATAGCTGCTAGCTTGGCTTCTAGTGAAGGGCCTGCATCTCTCACTTGTTTTGCCTTGTGCTAGGGTTAGAGTGAAGCTGACGATCTAGAAGATAAATTTAATCAAGTTTTCTATATAATGACAGAAGGAGATTTAGCGGTAAATAGTTAACAAATACATATATGCATGAAGTAATTATGGAAGTATGTTTGGAACCAACTATTTCTGTCGTCGCTATAGTGAAACAAGTATTTTGAGAAGGGGAAGGAAGTTGTTAGTGATATAGAGTGGTAGCGGGAGTTGAGAACCTCTCCACTGAACCGGATAGAATTGTTCAGGTTTGTACTAAGGGAGTTGCTCCTCTTCGAAGGGTTTGTCTGGGTCTATTTTGGCAGTAAATAGGCTCCTGAATCGTCTCCTCACAAACGGCGACACTAGTGGACTAGCGAATCTGAACATTGACCTTTAGGGCAAGTTGTTTGGGGCGAGATGTTCAGGGCATGAGGCCTACCGGGAACGGTGTTGCCACTCGGGGAAAATTGGGGCTAGGCCATTTGTTATACCAATACGGCTAGAAAATGAATTGTGCGTATATTAGGCCTGAACTAGCACCTATTGTAGAGAAAGGAAGGTAGGGGGAGATGATAGGTATCAGATTATAGCCGCCCGGACTGGGACTGCACTAGCTACTTGATTACTTGTACAGGGGAGGATCTCCGTTAGAGACCCGGAGAAACAGTAATACCGGGCTTATCGAATGTCTGGGCGGACGCAACACAACAACAACAAAGTACACAGATTCCATTCCACCCGAAGTCTGGCAATAGCGACTTAATCTACAACCCGCCACCTTCTCAAACTTCGTCAGTTCACGCGCGCCGATTCCTAGATCAATCAGCAGCGAGCGCCACAGAATTTAATGCCGCGAGTATCCACTCTTTACTTGTGATCTCGTTATACCAATACATATCTGCAATTGGATTGATTTACAATCATGTTGGTCTCATCCAGCCACAATGGGATTTTGCGATCATGAATCAGCGTTCGATGTTCGTATTCAAATGCACCTGAGCGTTTGTGGCCGAACTAACCTAACCTGCATGTTATTGGTAAGAAAAAGCAAATTAAAGTTATGTTTAGACTGCTTATCGATTACAATGTGCATTGAATGCTACACTAAGGGAATTTTAGACATTTCCGGAGTATCTTCCTTTCAGACCCACATGTTTCTCTATATCATCCACTAGTACACTTCCGTTTCTTATCGCAGGGTCTTGCTTTTCCGTTTGCCACACCAATCTGGTTCAGATCTGGTAGATGGCGTAGCGCCTTATCAGTTAATAAGCTTGCACTATTCACTGTTAGGTCAACCGCGTTTCCACAGTGTCCTATTGCATTACGAAGCACCTCTACTATCCCGCGGGACTGGGGTTGAGTTAGTTGCGGGGGGCTTCAATCGCAATGATAGAACAAATCAAAACCTACATGAACGAGCATCATGTGCCATGAGAACGCGTCAGTGTCTCAGCCATACTGAAAATCATAGCCTACTACGTACCTTCGCTCCGGCCTGTATGTACACCAGTTAAACAGCTCTGCATTATGCAGGTTACGATTGTGGAATTGTAGGACCAGATGGTGTGGGTGCATTAAAAATCTGCCTCGCAGCATATTATCAATGCCGACTATCAAAGATTGCCATCTGATACCCAGCTCATTGCGTGGGATGTACACAGAAGAGGCAGTACAATGGCACATACCTAAGCTCAAAAGGGGTAGATAGTGATTTGTTAAGGCTAGTTTCGGCATAACTTCTCCTTTGTCCGTAATTGAGAGTATGATAGGAGGCAGATTCCAACCATCTGAGGTATATATAAGTACGTCGAGGTTCTCAAAGGTGTAGAACAACATTCACATCAAGAGTTCTTTGAATTATAAGTTTCAATCAATCTTATTTTTTCGCCATGGCACAGATTAGTCTCCCAAACGAGTCCCTCCTTCGAAACGAAGAAGTGACCGCCTACAAAACGTCTCTTCCATCGAACGAAGAAGTCCAGAATGGCCGTTTGAAGCTTCTGGCTTCTTTGCGGGGACAGAAAATCTTCATCCCCGACCTACGACCCCTATTTCAGCACTGGCCTACTAAGCTCAATGAGCAAGTCAATCCAATGCGGGAGGATATACAGCAATGGATCAATAAGTAGGTGTTCCATACAGATCGAGCGGCTGGTCCCCGTGCAATGGAAGTGTTCTTGGCCACTAATTCTTGTTCTTGTAGAATTGTTCCACCTGGAAGCAGACGTGATGCTTTCCAAGGGGCCGATTTTGGGTTCTTAGGCTCATTATGGTATCCTTGCGCTGACATGGACAAGTTGAGAATTGCCACGTATGTCATGGTGTGGCTTTTCATCTGGGACGATGGTTCGTGAGCCCAAATTACTTGTCCACACATGGACCCTTATTAACTCAAAACACAGAAATCGATCTTGCGGGCAGCACCATGTGGAACGATTTCGAAGCCGCACAGCTCTACCGAGAGCAGACGATCGCGTACCTGCGATACTCGCTACGACTCGATGAGACGTGCCGCTCGGATATAGACAGCATCATTATTCTCAGCTTTGAGCCGATTGGAGTGGCCCTTCGGGAGCATTATAGCCTTGGTAAGTCCTCGTCCACGTGGCATCGCTCTCCTGCTAACACTCAATCGTTAAGAGAAACGCAAGATGTTTTTCAAGGAAATGGAGTATTTCATCGTCATGTCTGAACGAGAACAGCGTCAGAGGCTGGACGGACACATCGCCACACTAGACGAATTCTGGCATCACCGCCTAGGAAGTAGCGCCGTCACAGTATGTGTTGCGATGAACGAATACAGCTGGACCGGTATGGACTTCCCAGCAGACTTTTATGCCGACGAAGATGTCCAACGACTATTCCATTACACCAATACAATCGTGTCAGCAAGTAACGACCTCTTCTCTGTCAAGAAGGAAATCGTAAGTGCACCCCAAGAATCGCATCGCGCGCGCGTCGCTGACCACATGTCCGCAGAAACGAGACGCCATCGACAGCTTGGTCCCGCTGACCTACTTCAAAACCGGCGACATTCAGACTGCCGTACAACAGATCATATTATTCATCGAAGGAGAAGTCAGCAAGATGGACGACGCAGCCGCGTCACTTCAGAAAAAGTATGAAGGTCATGACGGCGAGATGCAAAAGCACATCCGGGACTTCATCGATGGATGCAAATACTACGTTACGGGAAATCTTGTCTGGAGTGTTCAGACGGGGCGATACGGTGTGGGTCTGGATGAAAAGACTGGTGCAGTTACTATGACTTTGTAGGGTTGTCTAGTTAGTGTCGCACAGGCAGTCTAGTAGTACGCGCCTCGAAAATATTTCGTGTGAGAAAGAACAAAAATTCGCCCATCTTTTGTACCACAAAGAGTGATGAGGTCAACAGAATGTGTAATGCAGCTTGGTATCAAAAGTTTAGCTAGTCTGTGTCATGGGTGTAGGTCATCATAGAACGACCCTTTCGGCTAGAAAGAGCAGATTGACCATTATTTCGGAGGGTTCAATCTTTCAGTGGGCCGCATTAGTCAGTTCACCCCTATAATTTTATCGTACTACCCCTATTAAATTATCAATTGATGTTATTTATCCTGTTGATAGGGACAAGGTCTGGAGGGCTGCCTTACAAAATGACCACATTCCCTACTTTTTTCTGGTAGGTACAATCAACCTAAGACCACCAAATTCTACTATAAATCTTCGAAGTAAACCACTTAGGTAGCGTCTTGGTAATACAAACTAAGTTTAACAGGGACTCATCACTATGCATCTCGCCTATTCTGTAAGAATAGGCGAGGTGTGCGGCGCGGGTACCTTAATCCCTTACCAGCATCAATGATACTTACATTACCTCCACGACACTTACCAGACATGCCAGACTACCTACCACTTCTTCAGGGCGACATCACCTTAGAGTCAGCCTTAGCTAGTCAAGATGATATGCGCCTGGAGCTAGCTTATCCGCAAAACCAACGAGATTTCTACGCACACTTGGACAGCCATCGTTCTGAAATTGAAGCTCTCGTATCATACCATCTGGGTCTGGATAGAATCCAAAAATGCCGCATGGCACAGCGCGAGGAGTGGATGTGCGGATACTTCAATGTCTGTATACCAGTCTATGTCGATAATTGGGTCCGATGTTCACGAAAACGAGTCCTTATTCGAATTCCTCTACCGTACAAGGTAGGGGAATCACGGTACCCTGGAAATGTAGAGGAAAAGCTCCGGTGTGAAGCTGCAACCTTTATATGGATTAAGCAGCATTGTCCTGAAATTCCGATTCCCCACCTCTGGGGATTCGGCTTCCCTAGCGGCCAAACTGTAAGTTGTTAAATGCGATTTGTCCCTCTCACCGTCATTGCAATTCTGGCGAGAAAACCTCTGGCCATATGCCAACACACGTCTTGCCTTCTAGTTCACTACGCCTGAGACGTACCCATTCTACATCCGATTCCCGTGGTATCTGTCACGGATTATACGTGGGTGCTTTCGCCGTCCTCTCGCTTGTCCTTACATTGGTCGCCAGCACGAAGGCAAATTGAAAACGGGATACTTGATTATGGACTATATCGAAGACTCGGACGGGAAGCTACTGTCAAAATCGTGGACGGATCTACCCAGTGACAGCGGGAAACGGGAGAACTTCTTTGCCGACTTATCTCGTATCATGCTGTCACTGGCTCAAGTGCCTCTTCCGCGCATAGGCTCCTTTACGATAGACGATCAAGGATTCCTATCGCTTTCAAATCGTCCTCTGACATTTCGACTGCAACAACTGGAGAACAAGGGCATTCCAATCGACATTGGTAGGACCACAACTTATTCTACAGTGGAGCCCTATTTATTAGATCTTTTGTCATGCCATGATAGCAGGATACGGCACCAAGCAAATTCCATACGCGATCGACCCGACGGTGAGACGCAGCTTGCCGTTCTGGCTGTTATGCGCGCCATTCTGCCTCAATTCGCAGCCCCCGACTCTCGACATGGTCCTTTTGCTTTTACCCTCATCGACGTTCATCCAAACAACGTCTTCGTTGACGAGGATTGGCGTATCACATGTCTCATCGACCTGGAGTGGGCTTGTGTACGACCTACCCAGATGATACTTCCTCCAGTCTGGGTCACTGGTCGCCGGGTAGATCAACTCCCAAGAGGGCGTCATCTTGAATCCTACTCTCTTTTGCTTGAAGAGTTCCTTGACGTTTTCGCACGGGAAGAAATCCTGTTCTCGAAAAAGCATGGCGAATCGTGCCTCAACTCAAAATCTATGCGACGAGTCTTTGATAATGGGGGATTCTGGTATTTTCATGCATTGGATAACCCCAAAGTCTTGTGCAACTTGTTCTTTCAGCACATTCACCCCTTATTCAATGAAGCAGCAAACGAGGTTGATTTGCATAGACTCAGGGCAAACATCACACCTTTCTGGGGTAGAGGTGCGTATGAGCTAATCGATAGGAAGCTTAAAGACAAAGAGATGTATGAGAATCAGTTGCGGAAACTATTTCAATGCTGAAGTTACTTATCGACGCGTCGGAAATACGTTGCTGCGCTAATAACCCATCAATGCTGGATTGGCGGCGAAAAGCGATATACAAGATGCAGTATTTGATAGGTTGGCAGCCATATGGGGGTTAAGGCAAATGTACCAGGTCAGAAAAAAGTGATACATATCTCCCCAATCCCCACGAATCCCATCTCTCCTCGGTCTAAATCCCACCTCCCGCTCACTCCCCCTCTCAATCAACAAAACCCACCCACCCCCTCCCCAGCATAACCCTACACCTCATCACCTACAACCTCCGCCCCCCCTCCATCTCCGCAACCCCCCGTTCAGCAACGCCCTCATTCCGAGCAGCAGCCTCGCGATCATTCGCCGCAGTATCAATAGCCGCGTTGATATTTCCTCTGATGGCTTCGCCGGAACCCTATATCATAATCCACAAATTAGCCTGGATTTATTTTTTTTAAAAAAAAAAATGGGGGTACGGGGGTGGAGTTACGTGGACTAAACCGGCACCCTTTTTTATGGCGTTGCCGAGTTGTGTGCCTTTGTTCGTGGAGGTGGAGGAGGGAGGGGTTGTTGTGGTTGTTGTGGAGGGAGGAGGGTGGGATGAGGTGGTGTTGGAGGTGGTGGTGTTGGTAGGGGTTGTGTAGGATGTGTGCGATGACATGGTGGTGGATTGATTGGGGTTTGAGGTGTGGTGAGAGATGTTTTGAGGCGTTGGTTGTCGTTTTCGAGGTTTGGGGTAAGGTAATGTGTAGTAGATATTGATTGACGTTGTAAGTGTGTAGCTTAATTCGAATTCAGAAAGACAGGAGAAAAAAGGGAAAAATGCATGTCCTGTTGGTCGCACGGGGTTCTTTAACTAGAGGTACCTACAGCGACGATAAAATCCAATGACGCAACAGTGAAGTACGTACGTAGCTTGATTTTACACAGTACGTTCCGGAACGTCTCGGGGAATCGAACATGGATCCTACCTACCTCGTCTTACCGCGTATACGGCGCGTGACATGTTCTTTCTTGTAGTAGGACGGGGTAATTAAGATTGACGTCATACGCTGGGGAAATCGCAAAAAAACGAAAGTGCTTCTGATGGGTGGGTGGGTGGATGGATGGATGGGTTTGTTTAGACCCCCACCCCGCTTTTGTGGAGACGTGAGGTGTGTGGTGTATGTGGCAGTGGGGTTAGGATAGGTTAGGGGTTGAGTAAGCGCGTTAGGGTGTTGTGGGTGTGTACGTTAGTGCATTAATGTTATAGACTGGTGCAGGGTAACTAGTAAATTCGTAGATAGGTTGAAGAATCGCATGCAGCTTTATATCAGGAAGACGGAGCTTTTGTGATTGAGACGGTTTTGCTTAGATTTTTTCCCCTGTTTTCTGGAGTCCGTTTTTGTTTAAATGGAAGGACATTTGGATATGATGTACCTCATGTGGAATTGTCCACACTGCAAAAGAAAACTGGAGGAAAACCCCAAAGATTGATAGATGATAGACTCCTGTTTTCCAAGCCTTACCATTGGAGAAATTTTACAGAAAAACGGTACACATCCTTTACTGTGACAAGTGGAAGAAGCCGTGTCGCCAACACCGCCACATTACCCGCCAGAACTCCAAATAGGAAAGTTACAAAGAATAGTCGTGGATAGCCGTAGGACCTTGCTCATTGTAGTCTGGTCTTGTCATGTATCCCTTGTTCTGACCTTGATCAACCACAAAGATGACTTTCGCAGCGACCTGCGCGCCCAGAAATGCGCTTTCATCATAACCGACTTCCTTCCATTCGGGAAAATACTCCGGGGGCTTAACAAGTTTGATGGACGTCGGCGTCTGGCCGTGAGACGAGTGTTGGTTATGCGAGAGGCCTTGGAGGGGATTGATGGGGGCACCGGGGCTACCGGCGTGCTGCGAGCCGGGGATCAGGTGTTGCGTCTGCGCAGTGGTGGCGGCGTAGAGGAGTGGGTTGACGTGCGAGGGTGCTCCGAGCGCGCCGTGGGGTGTGGATTGGGGTTGCGGCGTGTTGGCGCCGGTACCGGTTGGGGTGGAGATGTTGGACGGGATTTCCGAGGTGAAGATTGTGGCTGAGGATGGGGAGATGAGGTATTTGGACTGGATGTTTGCGAGAAGCGCCTCTTTGAAGCCTGTAAATTATGTTAGCAGGTTATAAAGGAGTGTAGGTAGGCATGGGGAGAGGGAACTGACCTCGAACTTTGGACCCGTTGCCGCAGACGATCACGGCATCCCAAAGCTCGCTACGTTTGTTTACTTCGTCGACTGAAGAGATGGTTCGATGTATTGCATCTGCGATTCGCTCAAACATGGGGCTCTCGGCGGGCAAGAAACGCTCCGTTCCCACTTCGATCTCTCTCCTAATGGATCCGCTGCGTGCATCACCTACACCGTTTGTTTCCGCTCCTGCAGTCTGTTCACCCTCGCCGCCGGCATCATCGCCCTTTCTCTGCGGGCCTTCGTCTAGCGCAGCATGTGCTTCGGCCAGCTTTTCACTTCCTAGATTCATGTTTTTCAGATTATCCAGCAGCGCGTGATCTTCATACAGGAAAGACGCCTTTTCACGTTTTGAGTTTGGCAGTCTGACGGGTTTTGCGGCGTTGGCTGCGGCAGCTTCGGTAGCGCCCTTCTTTTTCGCGAGCACTTTTTCCTGCTTTTCCTTGTCCTTCTTAGCTAGATATTCTTCCATCTTTCCGCCGGCGACGATACTCGCAACATCGAGAACACCCTCAGCCTCCTCGGGATTCGCATCATCGCCAACTTCGGTGTCTGCGCCAGGTCCGCGTGGCGCATTGCCTATCGTTTGGGCAGCAGCGGGGCCAGAGCCAGGGGCACCGGTGGACGCCGCAGCAGCAGGGTTAGTTATGACTTCCTGCTCACTTGCTTCTTTGGAGCCTGGAATCGGGACATCCGGGGGTAGAATCTCGCAAATGGGACTTTTCTTGAGCTGCTCACACATGTCTCGGTTGAAACCCTTGGGCTTGAGTTTCTCAAGGAGTTGTTGAGTCAGCGCTTCGCCCCCGTAGCCCGACAGAGACATGACACGACCCTGTGTATGTGGTATGAACTCGCTGATGGCCGTCACATCCACCTTCTCCTTGCCCACATCAACCACGGTAGAGGTATGTATTCCGTATGCCCAGGTGGTGGCCAGAGCCGCGTCCATGACACTAAATGCCGGCGTCTTGAATTTTTCGAAGAAGAACTGGGTGAGCTTCTCGTGCTCCTTGGGCGTCCACACGGGCTGGGCGATGAGGAGAATGGGCGTGTGGAAGGGCGGGTTCAACGCGTTGTAGACGTGTGTTATGAGGGCAAAGAAACAGGGCCAATTGACGATCCTGCCTTCTTTTATCGGCCACACGGCACCCTCTTCTGTGACGCGATCCTCCTCATACTCCAACTCATCGTCGCCATTGGCAGTAGTCGCGTCTGCTGGGGTTGCTTCTGCTCCCGGCGCATCAGCGGGCTTGCTCTGGTTCTGGCGCCGGCGCACCTTGAAGGGTTCCCATTCTCCGTCTTTCTCAGCGGCGAACATGCGCGACCGCACGCGCAGGCGGGCGGGCGTAAAGGACTCGGGCAGGCCAAGCTGGGCGAGCGTGGTCTCGGAGCCAGGCGCGATGATCTGTGCAGCGGGTCAGATATAGGTAGGTAGGTAGGTACTGGGCCTGGCAGGCCGGGGTCATGTGCGACGCACTATTATCTGGTCGTCCTTGAAGGGCGGCATGACTTTTACGAATGTAGAGAGCCGGCCAGGTGCGGAGGCGAGGCGATGTTGGGGGAGTATTTACGAAGGAGGTGGTGTGGTGATGGTTTGGGATGGGTGGGCCAATAGGCGACAGCAGCAGGACCGCGTTGTGGGAGCAGAGGTCGACAGCCAAAAGTCGCGTCCAACGTCTTGGCATTCACATGATCAACCTTGTCGCAACCTCACCCCTTGACCTTCCCCACCTGCCCACTCGTTCCCACATGAGACAACTGTTATTTTTTTTCATCGTCTCGAGATATCCCGCAGGGGGTCACTCACTATCTACACGTTTTGTTTCCGTTCGTTTCGTTCGTTTTCTACTTGACGGTTCTCATCATGGATGGCCTCGGCATCACTTTCCTCGCCAAACCAATCCGTCGCCTTGATTTTCCCATTCCACTTCAACCTCACCTCACCTCACCTTACTTACTTATCATACATCAATACATACCTTACCATCCACAGGTCGTCCCTGACATGCGCTGCCACACTTACTAACCACCCATACCCCACGCTTGCATCGCCTATCGCTCCTCGTATCCTGAACACATTTACCTGGCTTGTCTTCGGTCCGCCATGGCTGTCGAAGCCGCTACGTCAGATGCCGTGAACACTGCCGCCTTGCACACAACCGTTGCCGCCACTGACAATGCCTCTTTTTCCACCTTTGACCTTCTTGCCCGCGTGATTCTCGCCACTCTGCGAGTTCTCCCAGGCACATTGTACTGGATCATCACATTCACCACAATCACACTCCCCACATGGCTCTTCACGCTGTTTTCCATGAGCCTGACCTTCACCATGAATTTTACTACTTTGTGAGTCCCAAATCTTCTTCCTTTTTTTATGTTGACCGACAAGAAAAATCATCTAATCTCTGCATAGAGTGTTGATCTTCGTCCTCATCGTCTCCACCGTCAGTTACTTGGTGAGGTATCGTTTCATGAATCTCTACACCAGACTACCCCCAGAGCCCCAACGCGATGAACCCCAAGTCGAAGTCTTTCCAGACTCCCAGGAGGGTGATTCCAAACGCGGCCTGGCCAATTATTTCGACGAGTTTCTCAGCGCCATCAAGGTCTTTGGGTACTTGGAACGACCCGTCTTCCACGAGCTCACTCGCACCATGCAAACCCGCAAACTGATTGCAGGAGAAACTCTGTTACTCGAAGAAGAGAAGGGCTTCTGTCTAGTGGTCGATGGCACGGTTCAAATCTTTGTCAAATCTAACCGTGAAAGCACTGAATCCGATGATGAGACCATATCAACGGAGCAGTCTGGCGATCATCAAGGCCGTGGTCATGGTCAGGGATATCAGCTCCTCACCGAAGTCAAAAACGGTGCTCCCATGTCATCGCTCTTTTCTATTCTTTCGCTCTTCACTGAAGATGTCAAACTACGTCACGAAGAGGATGATGATGCATATCCAGATTCGGGTGTGCCCGGTAGCCCTCAAGTCGGCGCGCGGCCTTCCATGTCCAGGAATAGTAGCTTCGCCACTATAAACAATTCACGCCCGCAAACCCCCGATTCCCGGCCCTTCAGGCATAGCAGAACTACTAGCTTAGCCAGTCCTACTGCTGGAGGACGCTTGCCCAGTATACCTCCCCTTACCTTGGACCTAAATGAGGCCGGCGACTCCACGAAGCGACATCGCGATCGGCACCAGAGGGCTCAATCCCGAACAAAACCCAAATCCGCTCATCCAGACATCGTCGCTAGAGCAAAAGTCGACACCACCATCGCCATCATTCCAGCTACTGCCTTTCGACGTTTGACCCGCATCTACCCCCGAGCGACCGCCCACATTGTTCAAGTGATCCTAACTCGATTACAGAGGGTTACCTTAGCGACAGGCCATGCCTACCTTGGTCTGACGAGTGAAGTTCTACGGACCGAAAAACTCATGAACTCATTCACTACATACGACTTACCCGGCTTTCTGCGCGACTCCCCGCTCCAGAGACTAAAGGATAAATTTATCAAAGAGACAGAGCGTATTGGTCCTGAAGAAGGTATGAAGGGCATTGCACTGCACAACCCAGGTGCTGGACGACGACGGAATCCCAGCATCTCCCTGAGGAAGGGGGCTGTTGCGACACATGCGCGTCTTGCGGCCGCCCGCGGATCTCCTGATCTGCAAAACGAAAGACATCCCC
The DNA here is from genome assembly GCA_023627715.1 of Periconia sp. R9002. Taxonomy (NCBI): domain Eukaryota; kingdom Fungi; phylum Ascomycota; class Dothideomycetes; order Pleosporales; family Periconiaceae; genus Periconia; species Periconia sp. R9002. The sequence continues at coordinate 45,879 of JAMAHW010000025.1, read as the reverse complement.
CAATGATGTCACCGGAGCCTAGTAATGACAAAGTCAGTGCTGGAGATTTGCTGACCAACTCACATCTACCTCGCGGAAGTGGGCGACAAGGACGATATAGCTTCTCGCAGCCCGTTCCTCAGGATCCCCACCGCAACGCCCGTACTCCCTTGGACGCTGGTAGCTTCAATCCTTTCGCTTCGCCAATATCACGTCCAGTCGGATTACAAAGACAGGAGTCGGTAGATGAGGCTGCTATCTTTCGGGAATCCGTTCTTGACTGCATGTTTAAGGCGATTGGTCTGACGGATTTGGAAAATCCTTTACCCAAAGCATCTTCAGTTGAACAATCTCCCCGATTAGTTTCCTTCGATGCCAAAAGACAAAAGGCCATCTTCAGCAATGCTTTTGGTTTCATGGATCCTTATGACCCCTCTCGAGATGGAGACTCGGAATCCATGGTATCGGCTTCTGCGCAATCCGTTTTGAGTGGTGTAGGCCATCAGAACATCGTCGAAGACTGTGTCAACGATGTTGAGATTGTCTTCTTCCCTAAAGGAGCTGTTCTGGTTGAACAGGGTGAGCGTAATCCTGGTCTTTACTACGTCATCGATGGTTTTCTGGATGTTGGTGTACCGACAGAAGAGGAGGAGGCGGAGCATAATGTTTTGGGTACGCTTCCTACCGAGGCGGAGTTTTCGGAAGCCGACCTCTTCGGTGGGTCTTCGCAAAAACGTGGCTCCCTCCAAAACAGCACTTTTCTGAACGATGCCGCGAAGAAGAAACGAGGGAGGAAGAGCCTGTTCCTCACGAAACCCGGCGGCTTGGCTGGCTATCTGGGAACTGTATCTTCGTATCGCTCCTTTGTTGATGTCACGGCCAAAACTGATGTGTACGTTGGATTCCTCCCACGCGCATCCATTGAAAGAATTGTGGACCGATACCCTGTTGTTCTGTTGACCATGGCTAAACGCCTGACCACCCTGCTTCCACGATTGATCCTACATATAGACTTTGCTTTAGAATGGGTGCAAGTCAATTCTGGGCAGGTAATCTACAACCAAGGAGATGAAAGCGATGCCATATACATAGTTCTCAATGGACGTCTGCGAGCGATCAAAGATGGTGAAGACAACGGTATGAAGGTCATTGGCGAATATGGCCAGGGAGACAGTGTTGGAGAGCTTGAAGTGCTTACCGAATCCACCCGCCCCGGATCTCTACACGCTATCCGTGATACAGAATTGGCAAAATTTCCCAAAACTCTGTTCAACAGCCTGGCTCTTGAGCACCCCGGCATCACCATCAAAATATCCAAGATTATCGCTTCTCGTATGAGGGCGCTAGTCGACGATCCCCTCCATGAGCAAGGCAAAGAAGTGAGGTCCAAAGCTTCACGAAGCACTGTGTCTTCCACCGTCAATCTCCGTACGGTTACCATCCTCCCTGTTACTGCCGGAGTTCCCGTTGCAGAATTCGCGAGCCGCCTCATGAATGCTTTAACCCAGATTGGCACTCCTAACGGCGTCGTCTCTCTGAATCAAGCCGCCATTCTCAATCACCTGGGTAGACACGCTTTCAATAGAATGGGTAAGCTGAAATTATCTCAGTATCTTGCAGATCTGGAAGAAAAGTACGGTCTCGTATTGTACGTAGCGGACACCCCCGTCAAGTCGCCGTGGACCCAGACGTGTATCAGTCAGGGTGACTGCATCCTCCTTGTCGGCTTGGCTGAAGGCTCTCCGAGCATTGGAGAGTATGAACGGTTCCTGTTAACGACTAAGACGACGGCTCGCAAGGAATTGGTGCTATTACACCCAGAGAGATACTGCGTCCCTGGTCTCACTCGGAGGTGGTTGCGTAATCGTCCTTGGATCAACGGCAGCCATCATCACATACAAATGCCGTTCCGAACTTCGGTTGAGCCAGTTCATCCAGTCGGGCGCCGCTTCGGTTCGGCTATTAAGCAACGGGTGCAGGTACTGCAAGCCGAAATTCAAAAGTACACCTCCCGGCGGGTGCGTCAGACGCCTCTGTACTCTGCAGAGACACCATTCAAAGGTGATTTCCATCGATTGGCCAGACGACTCTGCGGGAAATCAGTCGGATTAGTGCTGGGAGGTGGTGGCGCACGAGGCATTTCACAGGTCGGCATTATCCGCGCGCTCGAGGAGGCCGGGATACCAATAGATATCGTGGGCGGTACATCGATTGGCTCTTTCATTGGTGCACTGTATGCTTGGGATGCGGATGTGGTGCCAATGTACGGGCGGGCCAAGAAGTTCGCCAGCCGCATGGGTAGCATTTGGAGGTTTGCTCTCGACCTCACATACCCATCGTAAGTTCATATTACACCTCGACGATGTTTGAACGAGCCACTGACTACTATAGTGCATCATATACTACTGGGCATGAATTCAACCGCGGTATTTTCAAGACTTTCGGCAACTCTCAGATCGAAGACTTCTGGCTCGAATTCTACTGCAACACCACCAACCTCAGCAAAAGCCGATCCGATTTCCATAGCAGCGGTTACGTATGGCGTTACGTACGAGCATCCATGTCTCTGGCCGGCCTTCTCCCTCCTCTATGCGACAATGGCCACATGTTACTAGACGGCGGCTATGTCGATAACCTTACTGTCGGCCATATGAAGAGTCTCGGCGCAGATGTAATCTTCGCGATTGACGTGGGCAGCGTAGACGACAACAGCCCCCAATCCTTCGGCGACTCGCTCTCGGGTTTTTGGGCCATCTGGAATCGCTGGAATCCCTTCTCTACGTACCCCAATCCGCCAACCCTTTCAGACATCCAGTCGCGCCTCGCGTACGTGTCCAGTATTGATGCGCTCGAACGCGCCAAAAACACGCCCGGATGCCGCTACATGCGCCCGCCCATCGACTCGTACGGCACGCTTGAGTTTGCAAAATTCGACGAAATTTACCAGGTGGGATACGCGTACGGAAAGGAGTACCTCGAGGGGTTGAAGGCCCAGGGCGTGTTGCCCGTCACGGAGGAGACAGAGAAGGAGCGAGATCTTAGGCGGACGATGGCGCCAAGACGAGCCAGCATCTAATCATTCCAGCAACTTTCTTCTGAAGCGTTGGTGTTTGCCTCGGCATCACAAATAGAGTAGATTTCTTTCTCTTTCTAACTTTTCCCAACGGCGGGCAGCGTTGCATACTTGATTGCGCGAGCGCATTGGCGAAGATACACACATACATACATATCAAAAGGGGTGTCATCATCGTCAAAGTAATCAAAAGTGCTATTGCGATGATAATGGTCCCGGTTCTATACATACGTGCATGTATGCAGATGTCGGGATTGCCAGTGATGAGTTGCTCGGTCGTTCTCAGTACCACCGCTCCTGCGAGGAATGCTTTCTGTACTTGTTTCGACATGCCCAGAATTGATCTGCTATACGACCCCACCGACCTTTACACATCTTGATCAAGTGCTTTCCATCATCTTTTTTTTCTCTTCGTCTGTTTCATTTTACCAAACAAAAACAGGGAAAAAGCACTTACAGGCCCCGATGTGCTCCGAAAGAGCTCCACAATGGTTTTTTTTCCCTGGTCCAAAACAAGGTTCAACCCAAATCAAGCGCGCTAATTGGCCCACTCACACTGCAGTCATCATCAACCACACACCATCAGAAAAGAGGTGTTTACTGCAGGATCCTGGTAGAGACCTATCTACTTCAAGTAACACGGTTGGAGAATTTACCGCAACGAGTCAGGACGAGAGCGAATTGTGGGTTGGCCTTGGCCCCCTCGCGAGTAGTGGGGAGTACGGGTATCAGAGGTTTTAAGTAAAGCCGAAAAACTACTGAAAGACAACGGCATTACCTTCAATAATGGGTGGGAGATTGGCAGGTTGGTCTTTCACGCCTGGATGATCACTCCAAAAACGAAGTAAGGGACATGTTCGCTCATGATGGTTGAGCAGATTGCATGGATTCAAGGAAAGAATATCGGAAAGACATCGGCGCATGATCCCGGCCTTAGACCGCAGAGCCTCAAACCCGCGAGCCACTAGAAGGCTTCTGCGCATACAAGCTCCACTTAAGCCTTGCTAAGACACGCAATATGCCGCTCGCGCCTTTCCCTTTGGAGATGGCTTCTCAAAAACCTGCAACCACCCTATCTGCGCCGTGGGGACTGGAGACTCCACACTACCGTCATCCACACAAACGAGGAGCACCATGGGGTTTTCCTTCTCCAGTTGGGGCAGTCCTGGCCTGCGTGCGGAGTGCTTTAAAAGCGGAGTCGTGCCCGTCATGCCCCCCATGAACCAAACGTGATTGTTTCGCGGCACTTTTGCTCTTCCCACCATCACGTCTTTCGTCTGTTGGTTTCCCTTCCTCCTTTGTATAATTGTTTTTATTATTCTGGCACCATGGAAGACAAATCCGTCCATTCCACAGAGGCCACCAACTTCAAATCGGAGATCGAGGTCGCCCCACCCCCAGCCTACGATGCCCCCAAGGCAAAGACGGAGCAGCTTGAGAATGCTCACGGCTGGGAGTCGGACAACCTCATCCGCGATCTCGAGCGGGAACTGCAAACCACGGGCTACAAGAAAGGTCTCTTCGATATCGAGTTCAAGAACCCAAAGCATTTCACGTGGATACTCGTCCTCTTTGCTTCCATGGGTGGTCTTTTGTCAGGCCTAGACCAATCGCTCATTTCGGGCGCCAACCTCGCCCTGCCATATGATTTGGGCCTCACTGACCAGCAAAACTCTCTCGTGAACTCGGGCATGCCATTAGGAGGTATGTTTGAATTGATCGTCCATCTCTCGTTCAATTTCTAATATTTTTGCGCAGCTGTCGCCGGTGCATTGCTCATCTCGCCGTGCAACGAGTACTTTGGCCGTCGCTGGGCCATCATCATCTCATGCATTCTGTACACCATCGGCGGCGCCCTGGAAGCCGGCAGTGTGAACTACGGTATGATTGTGGCAGCGCGCGTCATCCTCGGTGCAGGTGTCGGTCTTGAGGGCGGTACCGTCCCCGTCTACGTCGCCGAAACCGTTGAAAGTCGCCTGCGCGGCAACCTGGTCTCGCTGTACCAATTCAACATTGCGCTCGGTGAAGTCCTCGGATACGCTGTGGCCGCCATGTTCATCAAAGTCGACGGCAACTGGCGCTATATTCTCGGCTCCTCCCTCGTGTTCAGCACCATCATGGGCATCGGCATCTTGTTCATGCCCGAGTCGCCTCGCTATCTGATGCACAAGGGCGAGACGCTCAAAGCCTTCACCGTCTGGCGCCGCATCCGGGGCATCGCGACGCATGAAGCACGCGAGGAGTTCTTCGTCATGAAGGTCAGCACCGAGGCTGAGGCCGCTGAGGTCGCTGCCGGTCGCACCAGCAATTACCCCTGGATGGACTTCTTCACCAAGCCCCGCGCCCGCCGCGCCATCATCTACGCCAACATCATGATCTTCCTCGGTCAATTCACCGGTACGGTACCCCCTTTCCCCTCTCCAACCCACCGTCTCACTAACCCCCACAACAGGTATCAACGCAATCATGTACTACATGTCCGTCCTAATGTCGCAAGTCGGCTTCAACACCTACGACGCAACCTACATGTCACTCGTGGGTGGCGGGTCCCTCCTCCTCGGCACAATCCCCGCCATCTTCCTCATGGAAACCTGCGGGCGCCGCTTCTGGGCCATCGCCATGCTTCCAGGCTTCTTCATCGGCCTCGTCCTCGTCGGCATCAGCTACCACATGACGACGCTCTCCTCCCAACTTGGCGTCTACCTCACGGGCCTCATCCTCTACGAGCTCTTCTTCGGTTCCTACGCCGCCCTCACCTGGGTCATCCCCTCGGAAGTCTACCCCACGTACCTCCGCTCATACGGCATGACGACGTCGACCGGCTGGCTCTTCCTCTCCTCCTTCATCGTCACGTACAACTTCACCGGCATGCAGAACGCCTTCACCAAAACCGGCCTGGCCCTCGGCTTCTACGGCGGCATCGCCGTCCTCGGCTGGTTCTACCAGATCTTCTTTATGCCTGAGACTAAGGATCTTACCCTCGAGGAGATTGATCAGTTGTTCCAGATGCCCACGAGTCGCCTTGTTAAGCAGAATGCCAAGTCCGCGTGGGAGGTGACGAATGATTTGTTGCATTTTAGGTTCAAGAAGGTGTTTATTGAGAATAATCAGCGGAGGAGGGCGGAGTAGAATAATAATGAAAACTCGGCTCGCTGCGCATTGCCGTGTGCGCATGCTTGCGCGTGTGTGTGTAGGAGAAACGGTAGATACGTTAGATAGAGGTGTAGCTCAGCCTCCACGATGTGGTGGTATAGGTACATATATATATCTCATATACAATCATTCTATGCCACTCTTTTCTTTCTTTCGAGCTCGCTTAGTGTTATCCAAAATGCGTACTAAAGAGTAGATACTACTGTTAAATACCATATTCCGTGTGGCGGCAGTTGGCCTATAGAAAACGAAGAGTGCTTTCCATGGCTGTGGAAAAATTACGTATCATCGTAGAGTCATTCTTCCATTATGATGTGTGTGCTCAGCTTTTGTTTTAAGTCTTACGGTATGTGCTCACTTCAGGTGGTAATATGACACGGAGAATTCTCTTCTCATAAAGAAATGAGACTCAGAGTGGTCAGAAAATGAGAAATACGAAGTAAGAAAGGGGATGTCTGTACTGTGAGTGCTGGTCTTGACTCATCAATGCACGAAGAAAATGCTCTAGTGAGAAGTCTTAGTAGTGTAAAGCAACCTCGCTATGCTGTTAAGCACTAATACCGTAATTCTATCACGGTGGTAACTACTCAGTCATGTTGTATTGCTCCAGTTATGCGAGACCTCCGCGCGGCATCCTGTTGAAGTACGTATACACCATGATATCTCAATAAACCAATATGAAAGCTAGCACACATTAGCCAATACTTCTGAGACAGTGGTCAATGATTTCTGCACTGACAAGGAAATCAGAAACTCATCTTCAATCAAAATATCTGCGCGTATGGCCATCCAATCCTCAAACTTTGATGATTCCAAGTTTGCGGGATCTTCACGAAGAAACCGTGACTTACTTGCCTCAGAAAGCAAACAAATTATCTTAACATCTATTGGTTCTAACCTCAAATTAGGTCTCCACAGTTTGAGACATGGCTTTTCAGAGCCTCACGCCAACGTCCGCCTCGCCCAAACATGTTCTTGAGACACAAACCTTGGGTAAGACGACGTGCCCTATGGCTGGCAATCAGAGTGAGACATCTCACTGAAGTTAAGCAAGCAAAAGAAAAAAAGACGATGTATATAAATTCCTGTTAATCACCCTATGATTTTAAAAATCAAAACTAACTTACTACAGCTATATATACTCTACTCTCCCGCCCTGTTACACCAAAAATTTTCAATGTCTCATCACTACTTCACAACATTCAAAAACCTTCAAGCACATCAATCATGTCGTACTTCCGACCGACCCCAGGACGAACTCCCACGCCCGCGGAGCAAGCCCTAATCAACAACGGATACCCCCACGTCGGCACCAACACCCTCACCCCGTAAGTCCCTCCTCCTCCTTCCCCAACCACCCACCCACCTCCCACACTAACACAAAAACCCCCAGCGGCGGCCGCCTCCAACCCCACGTCCACAGCGGCCAAAACACGCACCTCGTCGTCTCCGGCCAACTCACGCTCGGCACGTCGCGAACGCGGGAATCGGGTCATGCGACTTGTACGAGTGCCAGCGGGCAATACCAGATGGCGGCCAACACGCAGTATCAGGGACAGGCGGGCGCGAATGGGTGTACGTTCGCTGAGGGACATCGTCTTATGAGTCCCACGACTGCGAAAAGGGTTGCTGAGAGTGGGAGTTTGCAGGAGGTTAGGAAGGCTAAGGCTGTTGATGGGGAGGGGAAGGTTCGGGAGGGTTTTTTTTGGGACGGGGAAGTGAGGGTGTTTGTGTGGTGGGATGGGGGCTGGGGGAAGGAGGGTTGGGGGAAGGAGGGTTGGGGGGTGTGGGAAGTGGGGTTGGTTTTGTTTTTGGTTTGTTTGAGGGTGTTTGGTTAGGTAAGTGATTGTGCGTTCTTTTTTGTTGGAGTTATGAATGTATTGGGTTTTTTGTTGTTGGACGGTGGGTGTTGGGCATGTAAGCGCGAGCAAACTTAATGTAATTGTGTTTCTTTCGATCTTCAATCAATATACCTCATCCTTTTGTTTTTGGTTTATTGAATAACGGAGCAGAAAATATTAGATAACTTCTAACTGTAGGCCTATTTTATCTACCAGTTATGAAGATTGAGCGTCGCGAAACAATCAATTTCAATTGATACTTATTTTCAGTCTCAACACAAATAGCTAATAACCACAAAAAATGAATCGTTTAACAGGTGAAGCATGTTTGCACTTTTTGTATCTTTTCCCGGGGGAAACCTATAGAAAAGATACATGACAGAGGAACTTCAATGTTAATTGCTACTTTATTCAGTAGATAGCGCGGTCCTACAGTTGTCTCATACTGCAATAGAGAGATTTACCGCCTCAGCGTTACCAACACAGTGCTATTGGCATCGCAACAAACAGTAACTTAGAATGGCTTCTTCTTAACACCAGAAGAAATATTGTTATTGTAGTAATGATGATATTAGCGATTTTCATATGAAATGATATAGCACAACAAAGTATACAATTTAATGTCCTCAGTTTAACTAGAAATATGATGCAAATTATCTTCCCAGTCTGTCCAGTGTGTCAATCTCTTACATATGGACAAGTTATAGAAAACCACAGATGTCAATCGAGCATATCGGCCGCAAAAAATTGTATATGTTCATAACATTATTTAGTTAGGCAAGCAAGCATGTAACTGACCGCAGATCCCCAAATGCGGGGGATAACATCATCCACAATCTGATTGGCCACCCCTTTCCCCAACTCCCACCCTTGCAACCACTCTTGTAACCACCACCAACCCCACTCTCGTATCGCTACGACATACATGTCAAGCTCACTCACCGGATTCACTGCCACGCAGTTACCTGTCCACACATCAAGGAATAAATCAGCGATCGACTGCATGCGTTGCGACTCTGATGCTACATAATTGCGCAGCATCCTACATAGCAAGTAACGTCGACCCACTGCTTCGTGCGAGAGTGGTTCGGTTGATACACGTTGTCAGCACCTCATCAAGTGTTTCGTTTACGCAAGAAAAGAGGGGAACAAGGAACAACATACGCAAAACGCGCAGGATAAAAGAGAAGGGACTTATTGCCTGGGCACCGATCTGCCTGCTGAGTGCCTATTTATCCATAGTCTGCCGGGACGCAGGTCTGCATCTCTTATATCCACAGATTTTGAAAGGGAAACGAGTAGTGGTATCCCCCGAATACATACACTGAAACATAACCTCTTCTCCATCTTCGTCTCCAAGCACAAAATGGCGCCGTCGGCAATCACCCCGCCTTCACAAGATATCTCGAGTTTCCTCGAACCCGTCCCCAAATCGAACTTTGTGAACCCGCCGCGAATCTTGATCATCGGTGCTGGTTCAAGAGGTCCGTTTAACCGTTTTCTTACTCTGCCCCTGTGAGGATACCACACAAGATGAATCCGTGTGTAGACTCTCGTTACTCGAAGGCTGCGAAATCTCTTGACCGGCATGATGCTAATCGGGAATGATATAGGTACCGCTTACGCCAAAGGAAGCCGCGAGTCTACAAACGCGATTATTGCCGCGGTCGCGGAGCCCGTTGCGTACAAGAGAGCGGAGTTTGGGAGGAAGTTTGTATGGGGGGATGGAAAGAGTGAGGAAGGACAGGAGTTTGCGGGTTGGAAGGAGTGGGTGGAGTATGGTAAGCTTTTCAGCAATAACTTTATAGTTTTCAATCCTCTATTCTTTGTCTTGTTTGATGTTCATCTAACTGACCGTCTCCTCAACAGAAACCTCACGTCGCGCCCGCGAGCAAGCCGGAGAAGCAGTCCCCAAAGGCATCGATGCTGTATTTGTTTGCGTCCTAGACGAACAGCACGAGGAAGTCTTGTGCGGGATCGCGCACCTCAACGTGCATATCTGCTGCGAGAAGCCACTATCAACGAGCCTCGAAAACTGCATCAACATCTACAAAGCGTTAAGCCCGTCCCGCAAAGACAAGATCTTCGGTATCTGTCACGTTCTGCGGTACTCGCCGTTCAACATGCTTCTGCGGCAGTTGGTAGTGGAGAATGAAGTGATCGGCGATGTCTTAAGCATTGAACACGTCGAGCCGGTTGGGTGGTGGCATTACAGCGTACGTTCTCCTCATCTCCAGCCCCAAACCTATCAACTCCTACTAACTTACGTCAAGCACAGCTACGTCCGCGGCAACTGGCGCAAAGAATCCACCACCGCACCCTCGCTCCTCACAAAGTCCTGCCACGACATCGACTTCCTCCTCTGGCTCTTCTGCACGCCCCCTCCCCAAACCCCCAGCGCACCCCCACACCTCCCCTCAACCATCACCTCGACTAGCTCCCGCACCTTCTTCCGCAAGGCCCGCAAGCCCGCCGCCGCCGGGTCCGCAACAAACTGCCTCTCGTGCGCCCACGAACTTAACTGCCTCTACAGCGCCAAGAAAATCTACAAGGAGCGCCACCTCGACGCCGGCAACACCGACTGGCCCGTCAAAATCGTGAACCCGGAAATCGAGGAGATCTACCGCACCTTAGGCAAAGACGCGGCATCCAAGCAACTCCTCCAAGACCTCGCGGAGGACTACACGGACGATACCCCCGCGGGCGTCGTATCCTCGCGCTCCTGGTACGGCCGCTGCGTCTTCGACGCCGACAACGACGTGTGCGAGGACCAGTTCGTCACCTTAACCTGGGACGACGAACCCGCTCCCTCCACTCGGAAAGCAAAAACAGCATCCTTCCACATGGCCGCCTTCACCGAGAAAATCTGCCACCGCAGAGGCACCATCTACGGCACGCGCGGCGAGCTCTCGTACGACTCCGACACCATCCGCGTGCACGACTTCGCCACTAACACCACGACCGTACACACCCCGCACGTTGAAGCGAGTGGCCACGGCGGCGGGGATACGGGGCTCGCGAGACAGTTTTTGAGGGCTGTGAATGCGGTCATGGAGAAGGGGGTGAGTGTGAGGGATGCGCAGAGGGGGTTCTTGGGGTGTGATCTTGAGGAGGCGGTTCGGAGTCATGCGGTGGTTTTTGCGGCGGAGGAGGCGAGGAGGGGGAGGAGGGAGGTTGTTTGGGGGGAGTGGTGGGGGGAGAGGGTTGGGGGGAGGTTGGGGTAGGGGAGCGTAGTGAAGCGTAGGGGAGAGAGGATGAGAAGAAGGGGGTGGTGGTGTTGAGGGGAGCGGAAGAGGTCGGCGGTTAGGTGGTGGTTGTTGGGTGTCGTGAGATGGAGGTTTACGTGAGATGAGGTTTACGTGCAACGTCATGCCTGCCAGGCACCTAACGCACAACGCAATCCACGAACCTGAAAACCAGAAAACGGGAACCACGCGGTTTGGAATATTGCCTAAGATTGAAGGTGTTGAAGGGAAGGGGGAAAGAAGTCGGCGGTTAGGTAGTTGTTGGTGGTGTGATATGGTGTGGTTTGGTGAGGTAGAGGTTCACGTGCAACGAACTCAACGCAACACACAAACCCTCAAACCCTCAAACAGGATTCTCACACGCGGTTTGGAATAATCCAACATTCAGGTTTGGTAAACGGAGAAAAGCGTTCTTCGCTTTTAGGTAGCACCGATCGGTTGGTAGCCACCAAACGCCTAAACTTGTGTAGCATTTCCCCTTCTGCCTACTTAGGTAGGTGTTTGTCCACATGCTGGCAGGTTTATGAGTTGGTTATAGGATGAATAGGAAAAGATTGATGTAGAAAACTGAGGCAATTCTTTCCTCTGTTTTGCCTTGGGGAGTTAGTTTCTCCTTGTTTTCTCGGCCTAAGGAAAATAAATAATCAGGTGAGCTATGTCGGCGCGTAAGAGTTGTGTACATGAGCATGTGAACGTTTGAGCCTTTTTTTTTTTGGCTTGGTCAGTTCAGGCGTTGATTGGGATATGGGGGAATGGGATGGGGGAAGAGTTGGAAGGTGGAGTTACGTTAGTGTCCTCAGGTACCTAGGTACGTACCTAGGTAGTTTGCTTACACGGCGTAGTGTCGCAGAGGGTAAAACTGAACTGCTTGTTTTGCGCTAACAGTAGAAAGGAAAAGAATGGATATGTTCTACCAAGGAAGGGGAGGAGGAGGAATGAGTTGAACTGGGGCCGCGCGGCGCGTAAACGTAAAACTCCCATCCATCATCGCATCCTTTGAAATTGTTATGTATGTATGTAGGGAGGTAGGTATGTAGGATTTCCCCGGAACGGGGACGAGACGGGGGAGTGATACAATGATGCGAAGACTGAGGTATATACTTTCTCATCTCACTTCCTTATTTTTTCAACACTTGGGGCTTGGAGGGTAAGTGAGATGAACTGGGGCTGGGCCGCCGCGGCGCGTAAGTTTTTTGTTATGTAAGGTTATGTGAGGGAGGTAGGATTTCCCGTCCCGTCCTGTTCCGTGTGAGTGAGACTGTGAGGGGGTATAGAGTGAAGGATGCGAAGACCGAGGGGGAATGAGATGAACTGAGCCGCGGCGCGTAGATTTCCTTATGTAAGGAATGTAGGTAGCATTTGGAAAGTTCTCTTTTAGGTCTACTCGTGAGGCTTGCGAGATACAGGAACCTGAAAAAGGCGGAAACGCGGAAATAATTTCATTTCTCTCTCCTGAACGAGGGAGGGTTTGGCTAAACCGGATGTACATACATATATATTAACTGTTTACATAAAATCCTCTTTTCTCGCCGTTCTAGAGTGTGTGTATGTGTGTTGTTGTTGTTGGCGTGAATATGTACCAACTGTATGTATGCATGGCTTGCGCCGCACACATCGCATGTTCGTATGGATCTAGGTGGGAAAAAAAATGGTGGAAGAGGTGTAAATGAGTGTAAAATGGGCGGCTAGGAAGATATGGGTTGGTGCAGGAGTTCTTTGTTTTTGGGAAGGGGGAAGGGGAGAGGGTGAGCACTGTCAGGTGAGGAGAGGTAGAAATTGGTGTTAGATAGTGAGGTACCTAGGTACTTAGTTACCTATGCGACACTACGCCGTGTAAGCAAACCGGTTTGCACCGCGCCGCAAAAAGAATATTCTTTCTTTCTTCGGAGCTAGCTGGGCGCGTAAGTCGTAGAGCATTGTTGAACTTTTGTTTTTCTCATGCGCCCGTCTGTTGTGACACCGTTGAAGTAATGTACTATACCGAATGCACATGTAGCTAAGAGCTTCATCGTCATGCTCATCCGATAATAATCCGAATGCTTGCACGGCGCCGCAAAAAGGGGAATATTCTCTCCTTCTCTCAGAGCGTTGTGCAATGTTGGGGACACGAGCCGGGCGCGTAACGGTCAAGCAGAAGCAATGCGCATTACGTTGCTCCCTTTTTCTCTTTCCCATCTTTTGCATTACCGGTTCTGAAACCCATCGCATCTCACCTCACTCGTGTCTCCGATCCACTGCGACACTGTGCAAAAAGGGCCCGAGTAGCGACCTAGTCCCCGACTCAGCCTCATTCGGATCGCCCACCCGTCGCCTAAAAGCGACATAATTAACCCTCTTTTCTGTGAGAGAAAGCGCCGGATCCGGTACGTGTGGATTCCGGTTTGGGCTAATTTTGGGGACAAAGCGCTGGGTTAAGTCTTGTTGAAACCTAAAGCGTAAGTAAAAGGGTGCAAAAATAATGGGCGTGTGCTACTTGTTCTGGGTAGTGGGCGCTTAGAGGGGAAAGAAAATCAGGTGTGGTGGGCGGGGTTAGGGCGGTAGGCCTTGGCGCCTGGGAAAAGCATCCGGATCTGGGTACTTGGGGAAATGAATCTGGGACGGGCCCGGGAGACGGGAAAAGAAAGAGCCTCATGGTGGTCGGAAATGAGGTCGGCGCTTCGTAGGGTGGTGCGAAGGTCATTCATGATGGGTAGCTGGTCAGGCGAATGGTGGGCGCTTAAGAGTGTTTTTTTTAACGGATTGATGGTGGGTGAGGCGGCGTGGACGGAGGAAATGTGGGCAGAGAAATAATAGCGTTTCGAGAATTGATCGTCTCATGAAGGTTGGGCGCATAGAGAAGGGAAGGTGAGGTGGTGGGTTGATGTGGCCTTGGACGAAGGGGGGATGCGTTGGACCCCGAAGACGAGTGAGGACGAAAATTTGTGCATTCAACAACGCGTCCGACTGTTGACGCGGTGTGAGGTGGTTCTCCATGAGCGTGTTATAGTCGCGATTTGACCTCGTCGCCATGTGTGAGTCACCATTGTCGGTGTAGATGTGCATACAGAAGAAAGACGGGAACGTCTTGGAGTGGGGGAAACAGTGGATGGAAACGAAACTATCGAGTGTCGTGGCCCAATCGTTTGCTCTTGTGCCCCTGGTCGCCAGGCTATGACTCTTAACGGCTTGCATACTGCATTGTGGAGAAGCCACGCTATACCGCTAAAGGGAGTTAGCTCTCCATCTAGTATACCGCCTCGTAATGCCGTATTGAATCGACATGATTGGCCCATCCCAACGTGTTTCCGATGATTACGCCCATCGCCCTGTCACGCTAACCACGCCCCACGCGCTGCCGGAAGCCAAGCCAAGCCCGGCCGGGCGCTAAACACTCGACGTCTACACCCAACCACAACTTCACCACCTACCTTCACCACCTCAAACTGCCGCCATCTTGTTGACCTTTGGAATATTCCCTCACTTTGCACTCCCAAAGACGGCCCTCGCCTTCCCGGTTTCAACTTAGCCAACCGCCCCCCCCATCTGCAGCGCGTCGCCCTAGACTGCCCGCTCTTCCCCATTTGGACTCTTTTCTCTGCAACCTCACCGCAATCCACCCACTCACCATGCTTCTCTCCCTCCCGACCTTTCCCCATTCGGTGCTCTCTGCTGCAAGAATAGTAGCCTTGCTGTCAACGTAGACTCGTTTTCGTTCCGTCATCCTGCCCACTCGCCCACCAGCCGCTTGTTTCACGTCGCATGGGGGGATACGGTGACATGGTGATACACGCGCCCGATCGCTGAACTAACCGTTCCTCAGGCCCCGTTCTCTGGAACTCTTTGAATCGCGTTTCAGAATGTTTTAGTCGCTAAACCGTTACGGGGTCGCGCGCTGTGAGCCACTCGATGCCGCGACTTCACTCCCGACAAGTACAAGTACCCATGACTTCGCCGCACATCTGCAGTTCTTCAAGCATTCATCTTCTCTGCTGTGTGCACTTCCTTTCTTGATACGAAGGCGACGACCTTTTCCCTTTCTCTTCATCTCCTTCTCTTTTGCCTTCTTGTCTTTAGATTTGCTGGAGCTGGTCTCTGTCCCTAATATCGCATCGCAATCAATCAATAATCTCTTCGCCTTCCTGCCAAAAAAACGACAACAAAAGCGTGAGTCGATCAAGTGCATGTATTGAATTCACCCTGACACGGTTCTTCAGTCTGGTAGCATCTCTGTATTTCACAATGTTCAACCGCCAAACAACTCCCCCCACCACCTCTTTCAACTACCTCCCCGGCAGTGTTGGCTCAGTATCAGACGCCGGCTTCTACTCCCAAGGTGCCTCACCCGCCGGTTCCCACTACACAGCCAACACCTCCCCACCGCGGTCGCCCATTCGACAAACTGGTCCGCTTCTTCTTCCCAAGGTCCGGACCCAGGACCAGATCGCGGAGCCCACCGGAGGCCCGGTCAGACATCGCCGGACGACGTCTACCGCTTCCAGCATGAGCTATGGATCAGCCTACAGCCCTTACTCTCGCCCAACCTCCATGATGCGGAGAGGCTCAAGTCCCTTTGCCAACCACAATGTCGGCAGCTCCCTCACCTCTCCCGCTTCAACTTCCTCCTATGACTTGGGCATCACCTCCACCCTCAACTCTCCCATCGTCTTTGCCAATGAGCCTCGCCGCGCTTCCATTGCCGTCCACGGCCGCTCGCATTCTACTTCTGGACTCAACAGGCACGCACGCGCTGGCTCTGCCGGCAGCATCGATGAGTCGGTCATCAGCCGCTATGGATTCCCCACGTATCGCAACCTCCCCACCTATGTGACATCCTCCAGCGCTGCCCAACCCAACATGAACCTCGTTACCGCTCTTCCTTCCACCATCCCCCAATATCAGGAGATTTCCTATGCGACCTCCAACCCCCCTGCGTCACAAGACTTCAACTTCCCCGACTTCGAGCAGGCCCCTGCCGTCCAGTACCCCTTCTCCGCCGACGTCGGCTTTGATAGCTTCCCGGTGATGCCCACCTCATCCCTCCTCTCCTACCTCACATCCCCCAACCCGTCCCCGGCCCTCGTCCGCCGCCTCACCGCGCAACCCCGGGGCGTCAACACGCACTTCTGGTGGGACGTGCGCAACCTGCGCAGCTGGTCCGACTTCACCATCCCCAAGCTCACCTCCATCCCTTCTGTGCTCCCCCTCCTTGAAGTTCCCATTACCTCCGACTGCCTTCCCGAACCCCCACGCCAGAACCCGCAACCCGACAACGAGTCCGCCCTCCACGACATCTACACGGCGCACTACACCACCAAGATCAACGCTGCGCTCAAGGTCGCCCAAGGGACCACGCACATGGTCATGCGCGGCGTCAAGTCCGTCCCTGGTGCGCGCGCCCAACCAGACTTCATCTCAAGCTACCCGTCCGACTACGAGAAGACGGTCCATGGCGATGCGCGTGGCCGCGTCGTCGGACTCGTCAAGTGCTACGACGCATGGAACACGGGCATGCGCTCCGAGTCCCCACCCAAGCAGGTCCTCTACCTGCAAGGTCTCGCGCACTTGCAGCGCATGATGCGCGAGCACGGCTGCCGCTACGGCTTCATCATCACCGAGATTGAGCTGCTCTGCGTCCGCTGCGGTGGGCCATCCGATGTGTCGAGTGTCGACCCCTCCACCGTCAACGCCACAGCCGGCGTGCCCATCTTCGGGTACCTTGAAGTCTCGGCGCCTATCCGCCTCTCCACCTCGACATCCTCCCCGCCCTCCGACTCGTCCGAAATTCCCATGACGGCCGCACTCGCCCTCTGGTACCTCCACATGCTCGCCAAGGAAAACCCCTTCGACGGCATGGGCTCGTGGCGCATGGATGTCGGCGGCCCCGCAGCACTCACGAGGCAGCACGTCATTGAGAAGGACGCCTGGATCCCCAAGCCGCAGATGGGCGAGAAGCGTGAGGCCAAGCGCGTGCGTGGGTGGGTGTTGCCCGAGGACCCGCTGAGCAAGCGGGAGTGTGGACGTGGCAGGAGGAAGGGCAGTCTGTCTTAGAGAGACAGGGTGTGCTGGTAATGAGTCTACTCTGGCTTCCTCTTTTATTCTTCGGTCGTTTTCTCGCATTCGCTTGGTTGGTTGATGTTTGTTTATTTTTCAAGAGGGGGCTGCTTGCTGGGTTCATGGTCCCCATCTGTCACGTCGCGTCACGTCACGTCACTCTTTTTGTAATGTCTTGTTGTCTCACCCTCGCTCACTCTTTCTACCCCCCTTCTCACACTCCCTCACACACATTCTCTTCTTTATCCCTTCACTTCTTCACCCCTCCGACACACCAACCACCCCCTTGAACGACCCCCTCTTCTTCTTTTCTCACGAAACTCTACGACCTTTCAAACCTCTTTTTTCTCGGTAATCATCGCATTCATCTTGACGAGCATTTACATCGGCGTTGGTATATTAGCATACATGGTTCTCCCTGCAGGGCAAGGGGACGTGTCTCTAGCATTTTAATCGGCGTTTTTTTTTTTTTGTTTCTGTTTCTTTTTAGTTTAGTACATAGCGAAGTATAGCATATTGAGAAAATGTTATATTATATTAAAATTTTTGGAAAACATGAATGCGGGGGTGTGCTCGTGTGAATTTCTTTGCCCCTTTTCTGTTCAAAGGGAAGGAAAGGAAAAGGCTTTTGATGAAAAAGTTATGCTAACGCACAGGAATCGTATCCTGCTCACCTGCTCTTACATGTACTTACATATTTACATCCTTATCCCATACTACCTTCCCCTCCCCTCCTCACCCACCCTCCCACCTATGTACTGTTCCTACCCTCAGTTAATCTTTCCACCGTGCTATCGTAAACTCCCACCAACCCCCCCACGCAACTAAACACTTCACATACATGAATATATATCAGTCTCACTAGCACTAGCATTAGCACTAGTTTTTCTATGTATATATTCCTTCCTTTATTAATTATTTGATTATTTGATACAGAGGAATAAGAAGGGTGGGTGGGGGAGGTGGTTTTGTATTGGCCCCTCAACAATTCCCGCTGGCTGACAAGGAGTCGACTTGCGTAAGGGGAACCGAACGATTGGAGACTCAACAAACCGACTCGAGCGTTTTGCTAGATTTCACACCATCAGCCGCGGGTCCACTGCGGTTTCACGGGACTGTTCGGGCTCCTTTGTCACCTAACTCCAGAGCGCGAATTGGACGTCAAATGCCGTCCAATTTGATTTCATTCTGGATATTACATGCTTGGATCAGACTAAAGAATGATCGAGAGTTGAACAAGTAAGCTAGGATGCCAAAAATAGCGTGTATGTATGCATGGGCGAGAGATTCGACAACCGCACTACCTACGCACCCCCGCGCCGCCTATATTGATGGTGCTGAAGACCTTGTCATTACTACTATCGTAAATCGTTTTTTCCAAGCAGTGCACAGTCGACAAATGGGTGGCAAACAGCATAACCCGTCCACTTCACTTCACCCGGGGGCTCATTTATTATCTTGCCTGATTTGATTGCACCTCCGCCCACACTTAGAAAGACAGTCGGTCGGCCAAGTCAGCACGTTCGGCACTTTCGTCACAGTTTCGACGTAGATAGCCACCACTAGGCAGAAGAGGTCTAACGACTACACCGATTGATGCCGTTAAGGATATCTTCCCGAACTACTTCGGTGATGTCGCACAAGACTTTGTAGATTGCCGACACCAGCCCACCTTGCCCTGAACAATGGCATGACTATAATCCCGAGTAAACCAGGAAGTGACAGGAAAGTATCGTGTCAAAGGGGGGACGAATCTGAACCCTGCCGGCCTCCCCAATTAGGTACCCAGCCTGATAGGCTTGGTAAGGTGCAAACTCTTAGTCTTGCTGCAGGCCAGAAACCTACTTGTACGCTCTTTCTTCTTTGATAGAGGGCTATTCTCAAGTTTTCTAGGGGTTGATCCGTACCCAATCTATCCATGACACTGGAATAGCCAGAGTCATTTCCGCGATCGATGTGTGTACGGTCGGTACATCTTTGCTATAGTCGACTATGTCCATGCTCACTGTAGTCTGTGTCGACAACAGTGCGAAAACTCGATCACGAGAATCCGTGGCTCCAAGTAGCTGGCTTCATGTCCATAAGTCTACGGTTCGAGTGTCCTCAACTCCTCTAGTTGTGCGAACTGTGGTATCAATACTGGGCGCAAAAGGTCTCAACACAAGGTCCCTGTTGTTACGAATATTCACGTTATGCAATGCGACAACCTGTCCGATAGTACTACATATTCCCGTGGCGAATGCGAACCAGATGAGGAGGTCGCTTGGGATTCTCAGATCTCTAGTCATGAATATTAATTAAGTCGCGTTCAAAAACCCTTGTACGATCTAAACCCGCCCAAACCATGGACGAGACAAAAGTGAGGCCCCACCGATCCATACCTCATCATTCGAGGGAAGACCTATTCAAGCTAAAGACTTGCCCCTGAACGGCTCGAGATTAGAGAAAATTTTATATTTTTTAACAAAGACATTCATCAAACGAAAAGCAGCCTTATCGTGTTGCTCTTGCTATCCGAGCTAGAATATTACACTTGTAGCTCGTTTGTAGATGCTTCGCATCATCTTAACCTGAATACAT
This sequence comes from Periconia sp. R9002, assembly GCA_023627715.1. NCBI lineage: Eukaryota > Fungi > Ascomycota > Dothideomycetes > Pleosporales > Periconiaceae > Periconia > Periconia sp. R9002. The sequence continues at coordinate 25,978 of JAMAHW010000025.1, read as the reverse complement.
TTTTCGTCGTTATCTTGTTGATTAATGCAAATGGCCATCAATCCATATCATAACACTTTCTCTTTCTCTGACACACGAGAGGCGAAGACGTCATACGTTCCCTCAAGTCCCCACATGTAACACAGCGGACCAGAAGTCACAGAAGACACCCTTGGACAGAATGCAGATTCATGAGACACTATCGCGCGAGGGCATATACCTCGCGTCGTAGAACCAAGTGCAAAGCTCCGCCCCTGCGGCAGCAGGCACGTAGCCCGAAAATGCTCCAAGTATCTTTTTCAGGCAGCGTAGTGGACTTTGCGAATAAGCTTTACTATGAATATGCACTATAGATCGCTGCCCCCATCAACGATAAGTCGTGGTTCCCCGTAGTAGTAGCCTAGATTCTCCATATTTTGCATCAAGAGTCAGGATTTGCTCAAATAGATATCTTGAAAGGTGTACTAGGCTCCCAATCGAACCGCAATGTGTCTCGAATCGTATAAATGATGCTTTCGCCTCCTATGCCATCCTATAGCCCAAGTTTGTCATTCTGCGAGTGAACACGCCAAACGTTCCTACAACTAACTGTTGTATTATCTGTGTGTGCGCCCAACCCTACGGAAACGCCGGCGGACGATCCTGGACCAACTTCTCGCCATCCCAAAGCGGCCCCCCAGGATACTCATAATCCTCATCCACCTTCTGAAAGTTTTGCATAGCCTCACTCATCAGCGTTCCTGGCACACATTCATTAGCACCGCGCGCGCGCGCTCCATCTTCCTTCTCAATTTCACACCAAGGACGGGGACGGGACTCACCAGGTTTACCAGTAGCCAAATCCTCGGGAATCTTCACTCCGCCTTCAGGAAGCGATCCAGTGTATTCACTCTCGACCTCGATCTGCGCACACCCGGGATACATCTGCGCATCGTTTTGTTGGTATTCTTTGGTTCCGGGCCACATGAGGTCGATGCGCATTAGGTACTGGCCAGCGGGTGTTTGCTTGGGGATTTTAAAGGGCGCCTAGCGTGCACGTATTGATAAGCTGGTAGGTAGTACAGTAAAGCGGTGATGATGGGACGGACGTACCCGAGGCGGCAGGTTGTTATCACCGACGTACATATGCCAGTGCATACTTTTGTTCACCACGTCCACGCCTTGCGTATCGATCTTGATCCATTCTCCAGAGCCATCGTACGTGGTTACGTCTTGGCCCTCTGGCACCTTGGAGAGATGGATGGTTCTTGGACCCCAGTGGTTGAAGTCTATCGGTTGCTAGCGTGGACATCAGCGATACACTTCTTTGGCAAGCGGATTTACAACGGCTAGGTAGGTCAAACATACCTCGATTCCGTTCCAGAACGAGCAGGCACCATAGCCCTCGCAACAAGCACCAGGTCCAGAGCTGCACTCGAAAATGGTCTTGTAAGACGGCTGGTCGAAGTCCTCCGGGGAGGCGCGCACTTGCTGGACCTCGAGCGTGTCGCCAGCTTTAACTTTGAGCGTATCCGTGGTCACGCCGTGCTCGATGGTCCCGCGGCCGCAGCGGACGGAGTTGGGCAGGTCAAACGCGTAGTGTGGCCATGACGCTTGGCGACAGGGAGTCCCACTGTATCCTGGGGGCTGTAAAGGCTCGTCACAGAAGGGACTTGTGTGGTTTCTGACATCTTGAATGAGTATGTCGTCGACGTGAAGTTTTATTCGGCACAGACTCACCGGAGGTATTGTAGAGGCTCTTGCCAGACTCCATTGTGGGCTACCCGAGCCCATATCCCTGGATGCTTTGTCAGTGCTCTGAACGGGGCTGGTGCCAAGTGTGGACATACAATGGCCCTCGGCGACACCTAGTATGGCTGGAATAACTGCGATGAGTGCTGAAGTCTTCATGTTTAGTCTGCTATGCTCGAGACACAATCACAGCGGTATGCCAATGTTTTATAACTATAGTTTATCGTACGTGTAGGGCGTGAATGCGAGATCGTCGCTGTGCATGCAGTGTACGATGTTCCGTTGCCCAAAGTAGGAAGCGGAGAGACGGAATGCTATAGTAGAGGAGGTGCCTGTTGAACCTGGATCGCAACTATTTCCGTCGATTCAACGTGCTTCTTGGGGCAGGTAGGAGGAGGCTAAGCCTGTTGTAGTCATTGGCTCGGCGAAAGTTGGACTGCATCTGTTAATACATTCCATCCTACGTGAAGCGAATGTCCTCGCAATAATTAACCCCATGACCCCTGGCTAAGTTTTGGCATGCAGAAGTATGTATATTAATTACCATTGCTTCTCGTGCGAGATCTTCAACCTTCCATCCTTGTACTCCTGCCAGCAGAGTTTGAATGCTGTTGCCGGGAAGCTGCGTATGCTGAAGGTCGCGTATGTTAAAGGTCGCCAAGTCCGCAGGGCGAGGTGTTGTTACGTACTTAAGGTATGTCGCTGATGGGGTGTGCTGAACCACCATTTTAGCCGGAGGGGCAAACAGCAATCTCGACGTTACAAACAGCATGGGAATAAAATCAGTGTAACGCTGCAGTCGATAGATAGGCTGTTTCTAAAGCTGTAAAACTTGACGATCACCTGTTCTACAGGACAAAACGCCTGCGTAACTATCTGTTCCGCCAGCATCCGAGATCGAGTCGCATGTCGTGACCATGTCTACACCCTTTTCCATGTGCGCATGCAATCATTCGAAGAGGGTAGCTGATCGCTATTGGGTTGTTGTACCCGCATGTCTAGGATGTCTTATAGGACCGAAGCTATCACGCGTACAGTCGCACTTCATTTTACCGTCGGACCACCGTTACTGGATTCGTGCCTCCTTCAGCAAGCTCATCTCCAGCTCTTCCACGGCTCTCCAGAGCCTTGCAGGACAATCTTGGAGAACGTCTCCATCGAAGTTCACGCCAGTGTGTATCCGTACGAAGCTGCGCGTATACAGTGAGCCGAGTGAACCTAAGCATACAATGGCCTCGCTATCGGGGTCGATCTGCTTCTGAAACTGGGGTCGAAGTTGCGGTTGTCGGTTCGATGAAGAATAATCTTATCTTATCATTACCATTGACTTTTACTACCTGTGCGGCCAAGGAGGACTCTTCAAGAACTGTAGAGATTGGCTGGTAGAGTTGTTTCTCAAAGCGAACAGCCTATTTTTTTCGTTATTTGGAATCATGTTCTTTAGAAAGAAATAGAAGGGGGTGTGGAAGGGCTGGGTTAAGCATGACCTCTTACATTTTCACCCGACTTCAGAACTGCGGCAAGGGGAGTGCCTTTTCTAGCGGCGAATAGCCGTCCGCTCACAGTCCAACTCCCGTTGTACTTAGCCTCGTAAATCTAGTCATCATTCCTCTGGAAGAAGAGAGCGACCTCGGCGGAAGATGTGTTTTTGGAAACTGCAGCCAGAGCTGTTCCGCTGTAGGGAGTGGTTCCGGAAGGACACGGTAAGCCCACACCGGCATACCATGGGTCTTGGTAGTCTCTGCACTGTTGATGAAGATTCCCATCCGTTCCTTGGTAATAGACGCGAAGGGAGGGGCCCCAATGTACACTAGCTAGCTTCGAGTTTGAGGCTGTAATGGCAGGATTCAAGTCAAGCCCCCCCTTAAACCAGTTAGCAGGAGACGTTGTTTGGGGCCACGATTGGATAGTCCCGTCCCAGCATATCTCATGCGTCTTGCAGTCTCTGTCTAAGTAGTACACGCGGATACTATTCTAAATACCAAATGTTAGCGAAAATTGTTCGTCCTCATCGTACAAAAGAATTTGAAGACTGACCATTGGGGGAAATCCGATCCTGTCAAAAAACCAATGCATGACTGCCAGAGGAGTGGTATTTTTTTCTAGAAAAGATGATATCTGACTTGGTGCCCCCATTCTATGTCGAGTTATGAAACGTCCTCTCACGAATGCCTTCGCTCGAATCGGTATAGTAGACAGCAGCATCACTGCTTCCCCAACTAGCTATGCCGATAGAGCCCTTCAGAGGCATATCCTCACAAGTCGTTAGATCGCCCATCTCTGTGCTAGTGGTTGTTGGCGGATGATGCCGTGCCGTGACGTGTCGGATACAACGATCTGAGTAGTCAGAGCAATAAGGGGCTCAGATTAGCGATGGAATCAATTGAGAACAGTAGGTCTGTGGAGTTACTGATCAGACATATGGCTGGGGGGGTTATTGGAAGGCTGAGGGTCTACTGATGAGACGGCCTGGTCTGGGGTTATTAGGTGGGACAGTGGGCAAGGCTCGATTTACCTCGATTTTTAAGCAATGAGTAATAGACTCACCGGAATTTAGAGCGCTAGCCTCCCAGGGCGCAGATTGAAGCCCAAGGATCCCAAGGCAATCGACGCCTATTTTCATATCCTCGAAGTCTTTTTCGCGGAGCGGAGTATAAGGTCTCGGGAACTACCCGAGTCTACAAGTTCACGTTATTTTGCCCTTACTAATTCGGCCAAATCACTGCAGTTTTAACCATGTCATTGCCTCAGATCTGCACTCAGATGCCAGTTCCCTCGAAACTTCGGGAACTAGCAGATGAGCTATCTATCAAAGAAAAACCCCTGAATGATCGTCAAAACACGCCCCAATCCACCCAACTTGACGGGGAGCCGGAAGCTCTCGCCCTTCCTACCGACTGTAAATGGAAAAATGGCCGTGTTCTGAAGGTTAAGATCCTGGGTGGATCTGATAAAATCAAGGACAAGGTGCGCCAGTACGCCAGCGTCTGGTTGCCACACGTGAACATCACGCTTAAATTCGTCGATTCTGGTCCCGCCGAGATACGCGTCAACATCGACTCGAGCGGGGCTTCATGGTCCTACGTAGAAACAACAAACCTCGCCATCGATTCTGAGGAATGCACGATGACTTTCGGCTGGCTGACCGACTCAACGTCGGAGCGCGAGTTCTCAAGAGTCATCACTCATGAGTTTGGCCACGCTCTGGGATGCATCCATGAGCACCAATCGCCAGCGGCCAATATCCCCTGGAATAAAGAGGCTGTGTACAAGTACTATGCGGACAGTCAACATTGGGATCGAGCGACGGTCGATACGAATATCTTCAAGTTGTACAGCTCAACGACAACGCAATACTCAGCCTTCGACACGAAACAATCATGCTCTACGCCATCTCCGCTTCGCTGACGACTAACGGCTTCTGTACCGAGTGGAATGAGGAACTATCCGAGACAGATAAGATTTTCATCGCTAACACATATCGGCTAAAAGGCACAGTTCATGCGGCAGAATTTAGTTGAGAATCTAGCTATCCATTCATGCGAGAGACATATACATATCAACTAAATTGACCCTAGTGGGAACTACCGTGATCGCATTCTTTTTGAGACATCTTTTGGATCATGGGATAGCTATGCGATGTGGCCCGGCTGAATCCCTCTGTAGCACGTGTTGAAATTATACTTAGGCTAGCCGCTAAAGCTCTAAGAGGCATCCATGAGTAGCCAATCGTAGAATGCACAGATAAGGGGAGACAGCATGGTAACTAATAGCTGAAGGTGTGGGTGAGGGGTAACGCGAGGCTTACAGCGACCCAGCCAGCATATGCTGCTGCGGCTGTGCCTAGCAGCGCGGAATATATAGCAATAAAGAGGGTGTAGGTGTGTTAGAGGCGCCACTAGATTTTTCGAGGTTGGACATTCAATTTATATTTTTGGACAACATCGTCGCCACTCATGGCCTTGTTTCCGGTGAAGAAGCGCCGTACGTTTGCGAGATATGGGTGTCATCGGAGGTTTTCGCAGCAGTGCAGAAATATGATGCATGGCATCTGGTGCTTGAAGCTCACCCGCCTTCTTGATACCATAGCATAGGATAAGAATCTTGACAACCTTTCCATCCCGTGCCGCACTTTCAGCAAAATCACGGAACACGCGCAGAAGATTCAAGGTCCAGGCGTTTTTGTCTCGATTGGCTTGACACAGGTCATACGTTTCGATTATCATGAAGCATCGAGATAGGCGACTGAGCAGCTTTTGAAGCAACGAGAGCCACTCTGCTTCTGTATGTACCGCTTGGAACTTGGCCACGGACATGTCATCTTCAACGCGCAGTATGGAGGGCTGGAGCTGCATCATCTGATAAACCAGCGCTTTCAACACGTCGCTAATCGAATCCCGGACTAGGTCTGGACATGGTTCGATGGGTGACACTCTCCACACAACATTCAAGGCTTGTGATTGAAGAAGCGCGATGACATCTGCGGCGAGCTCTCTGGATTTCCTCTCGGCGCGCGGCCCGACCCTGAGCAGAAACATGGACGATTCTGGAAACGTGAACCATTCTTTGAGTCTTCGGGATATGTCTCGTTGCTCGGGCTCTCCCCGTTTGAGGGCTCGTGATCGTTTGAAGACAGAGTGGACTCGATCAAACGACTCTTGCGGAGATATGCTAGGCTTTAGGCTCTGTAGGATTTGGGAAAATTGAATGTCGCGAACGCGAGGTGACATATCCTGGACCTCGACATGGATTCGATTTGTGACAGCCTGTTGGCCTATTAGGTGACTTATCAGTATCTATGACCAAGCAGTCCAAGCATAGAGGAAAGGGATTAATTACTAGCGGCGATCTGGGCTATTCGATCTACCGACTCCTCGATCTTGAGCTGAGCCTTTTGCGTCTCGTTCAATTGCTTTTGCATGGCCGGTAACTTCTTCTCCCTCTGTTGTACGTCTTCCCACATGAGTTGGATGGTGATGTGCATATCACGGATTTCTGTTCGACTCGCTGAGGTCGCTAAAACGTTGACGGCTCGAGCACAAGTCTTGATTTGTTCTGCTGTATCCTTGTAATGAAGGTCGTACGGCTTGAAGACAGCACTGAGGGCGCGCCCAGCAGGACTTCGATTGTACCATCGCATGGCTTGCTGAAGAAACAGCAGAATGTGTGCATATAGCTGCGAGATTGCATCTCGGATGGCATCTGTCTGATAAAGCTCCGCAGTGAGTTTGGTTTCGCGGAGAGCTTCACCAATCGTTGCGAGCGCCTGACTGAACTCGGAAAGAAGGCGTTCGTGCTCTCGTATGCCCTTTCCAACTCTTAGTCAGTGCCCATAAATCTTATAGTGACGGAACATGTCCATTGAGGGTCTTACTATAAGGATAAACTTCATGGAACCCCATACTAGCGCGAGGTATTCGGGATGATGCTGCGCGAGAACATTCAATACTTGGGAATAGTGCAGCAGTTGGGATGAGACACGGTTCAGATACTTCCAGGGTTTTCTTCGGCCTTGTACCGAAGCATCATATCGTGTTTTTGCCTGCTCGACGGCTGTCAGGACTTCCTTGATCGAAGTAGAATGACCGAAGACAGGCGCGTGCGCATCAATCCTCAATTGTAGCTCTGCTTGGAAGAAAGTGACCGCTTGACGATAGGCCTCACCGGCTATGTCCCTAGAGTTTACGACAACTGTTAATATCTTCCATTTGCGAAGCGGCGGGCAGCAATACCGATGTGCTGCGTTTGGCGTGTAATGAGACCGTATCATGTCACGATATACCTGAAGCGAGCCTTGGTCTCCTGAAGCCATCGTGATGTTAGAATGTGAGTTGTATCATTGCATTGTTTGTGGAGAGTTCAGCCAGGGTGCGTGATATTCTACGTAGGCGCATATTGTGGCGGAGCCCAACCTGTCATGTGTGGCTCACTTCCGGTGAAGGACTCTGCATCGATGCCCCACCATCCTGCATCACTCTCCGCTATAAAGCCAGAGAAGACTGGATAAACATCTACTCTCCCTATTTTGCAAGTCGAAGCTACTTTTTACCGTGAACCGCCTCAATTCAATGTCTGGTTTGCAGTCATCACCGCGTGATTCGGAGTTGTCGAATGTCGTGCTCTCGCCGCCGGGACAAAAGCGCAAGTTGGAGGATGCTTTTGCCAATCAGGCTAAAGAGAGCGCACACGTAAAGCGACCGAAGAGTATTTCGTCTGCTGGCAGCCATCTTCGATTGAGATATTTAATCGTCCATAGAGTAATATGTTACCAACACGACAACCATCCCCGAGAATCAGAACTATATAAAGACACACCCAGGTTATATCAAGGTGATAATAGAACGGCCCATCTCCGCGGAAGTATACAGTTGGAGCACGATGTTCTGAGCGAAGACTATGCAGAGGAAAATCCCAATGTCGGCTTCGTTGTCATCCGAGAACACGAATGCGGGGCATACCATGATGCTGTGCGAGACCGCTTCAAGCACATTCCAATATCAGAAGACATGGCTGGTATTTTGAAGAAGCTCAAATTACAATTGACGGTGCTGCACGAAGACGGCCCCGATGCTACACCAAGCGCGGAAAAAATTGAACTCGTCTCGGAGAATGCGAGGAATGGGATGCAAGCTATGCATTCAGCGTATCCTTCATACTTCACATTCAGCGAAGAAGAGGCTGGGGGTTTGGTAGCACCCTACCCGGAGTTCTACAGGGGCCGGAATCTACTTGAGGAAGATGCACTTGCATCGCTTGGTCATCTAGATGATCATCAAAAAGATCACGTCCGATTGCTATCGAAATACATATTGTCTTCTTGTGCTCACGACTATAAAGAAGCAGATGAGCAATTTCAACACGGCGTAGTCTCGAGAGCTCATTTCGACAAACTCTTTTGTCCCGATGACATTGTGGTACGTTCGACAGATGTAGGACCGATGGGTTACTGTGTTGAGAAGATTGAAAGTGTAGCACAGCAAATGGTACGACTAGAGTGTTGGAATTGGGAATTTGATGGAAGATTTTACCAAAGCCGCATCCGATGGGACATCCCATGGTCTTGGGAGGAAACGGGCGAGATCCCACTCGAGTCACTGCCGTTGCGGCCTCTTCGATTATGCGAGAGCATGCTTCCTGCAAAGTTGCGCGAACGAGGAAAGGCGTTCTGGGAGTTCAGAGATCGGAAAATGGTCGAATATGATTCCGTCAGCTCGGGGTTCGAACTCCAACCAGTGAGTAGTGGATCGATACACTCCTAGCACCTACAAAACTAACCATCACCTCAGGATAATAATCGCTACATGATCGATGTGGCTACCTATCGAAAAATGCATCCCGACCCAGAGGACACTGCACGTAACCCCCGCGATTACCAGGAAGGGTTTGAAGAACTGAAAGAGCCGCCAGCGCCTCCATTCTTGCTCCTGCTGCCCGATACGGTTAAGGGATTCAGATTTCATGACAAGAAATGGAGTCAGTTTGCTCGGAACTAGTTTCGTAGTAAAGTAAAGCTGATTTGAGCAACAGTTACTCTTATCGTAGAGCGAATCCGACCAGTACATTGGAGCGGTGAGAACTTTGATCGTCGGCTTGTACTCAAAGGTCAGAAGAAAGAACTTATCAAGGCGCTCGTAACGGTACATGATGCGGACCGGCGAGTCAAGATGGACATCGTGGATGGCAAGGGCAGGGGGTTGATTCTACTTTTACATGGAAGTCCAGGAACTGGAAAGACCTTGACTGCAGAGAGCATCGCCGAGTACGCTGAGAGGCCTCTTTACAGAGTCACGTGTGGCGACATTGGAACCGACCCCGAAAGCGTTGAAAAATATCTCGAGTCTGTCCTATACATTGGTACTCTTTGGGGCTGCGTGGTCCTCTTAGACGAGGCCGATGTTTTTCTTGAAGAAAGAGTTCCCACAGACCTACAACGAAACGCGCTGGTCTCGGTATTTCTACGCACATTGGAGTATTTTGAAGGAATCTTGATCTTAACATCTAATCGCATCGGCACTTTCGACGAGGCATTCAAATCACGAGTACAATTGGCGATGCACTATCCTCCGCTGGACGAGGATGGACGATGGCAAGTCTGGAGCATGCTTCTTAAGGACCTTCTCGGAAACGATGAACGCTCCAAATATGAAGAGATGAAGGACAAGCTGAACTTCCTGGCACGGCACGAGCTCAATGGAAGACAGATAAGGAATACGATCAACACGGCAAGACAGCTCGCTCGATATCGGAAGACGGTATGTGTGTCCGCCGCAAAAAGTTGCATTATCGCACCGCACCGCACCGCACCGCACTAGTCGAATCTATCAGACTTTCCAAATTCTTGCTAATAATACCCAAACTCTAGGACCTTGCCTATACACATCTGGAGGCTGCTATGGACGTTGTCAACGAGTTTGAATCCTATGTCAACAAGATGCGTGGGCACACTGACGAAGATTACGCGAAAGAGCAGCAATATCGTTAGACAGAGTTATATCCAGAGGAACTACTGATAATATATTCACAACTTGCTCTACATGAACATTCACAACTACAGATATCATGATGCGCTTGCTGCTTTACCTAGACTTCGAGCTTATTTCTGTATAATTTATTTTTTCTATATTGATGTGGGATAAAAAAAAACTGTGAAGACATGTAGCAGGTGGCAGGACCTACAGAGTCGAAGACGAAGACACGTTATCCAACCACTCATACCAAGAAACTCTGGCCCCTGGGTAATCGTTAAGTAACGGAACGCTATGTATCGAACAAGGACCGGACTTATAGCCTATCAGAGGACAGCTGAATGTACTTCATCCGCTATCCTGTATATTCCGCAAATCTCCATATAATACATGTCACTATTAGGGCAGCGATATTGAGGATGACGAAGTTTGAGGGGCGCTGGTAGGTCACTCACTACCTTTGGGCTTGACCAGCCGGGAAATTTCCTTGGCTACGAATTTTTATATTTTACTAGGATGTTTCCTTTTCCCCAGTCGCCGTCCTGGCCTGGAAGCATTGGGACCACATTGGCAACTTAATGGGGTACTGATACGGATGAGGGGGGACAATACTTCTTCTAGCAACTCTAACGTACATGAGGCGTTGTTTTATCAAGTAGTGTCTTTAATGAAGTAGAATCCTGCGATAAATCATTTGATACTCGCCTCTAAGGGTCGGACGCGTGTTGTGGTATAAGCAATGATCCAATGGGAATGCACAGAACATTTTGCCACAAAGTATATGGTAAACTAATATCACTCAGTACATTCTATGATTATCACTCAAGAACCTCGTATATCTTCAGACGTCTTCGTTTCCTGAAAGCGTCTTGATGCGAACCAACACTGCCTTCAGAGACATCCTGCAAGGAAGCCTGATGGATGACAAGTCGAGGCCCGAATCGATTTAGACCAAGCATTTGTGTGGAATTCTGACCCAGCCATGGTCCCGAATAGCTTCAGTATTGCGTGCTAGGGCTTTGGTACCTTCTATACTGCCTTTGTTGACGGGAAGAGGGTTTGGTGGGACGCTGCTCAGGAATTGTATGACCATCGTGCGCACTCCAATCAAGCCTTAGGGTATCCAAGTCAGGTTGGATTTGTTCATAGGATGGATTGCGCCGACGGGTAGTAGATTTCATTTGGAGATCTTTATCCACGTCCTGGAAATCACATCTTTTCGAAATGCACGGCCGCTTGCGATCCTCTAGTGCTACGAGACGTCTTATTTCAAGAGCTTCGGTATTTCGAGACTCGTCCTGGGAAATGGTATAACTCATGTACAAGGATGGCTCATCAGGTCGGGGGTTTGGCGGTTTATCAGACGAAAGATCTCTGCCCAATACACCTGGATGGTTTTGAAGCATTTCGGAGAGTAACTGCCTGTCCTGGTTTATCACAGCTATTTCTAGTGGTGATTGATGACGCTCAAGTTGATGGCGACGTTTTTTTCCCGGCGCTGATACACCACCCCTTATGACATCCCATGTGGCCAACCATGTAGATGCAGCATCATCTGGCGATCGCTTTCGGCCTGCAAGTGCACGTGAAATCCCATCCTCTCTGGTTTTTGCAGCTTCTCTGTTTCTTTTCGGTCTTCTTTGCTCTGTGGTATGGACGTTTCGTTCATGACGCAAATATACAGTCTCCGATCGCGTTCCCAGCGTATCAGGCAGCCTGAGACCTGATGCCCCGGATGACATACCGGGAATATCCTCGAGCCGGTCTAGGGTATCAGCGACCCTAGGATAACTTGGATCTACGCTACTCTTTGCCTTGGGGACGTAATCAGAGTTCTTAGATGGGGTTTTAACGGGGGAGGGAGCAGGATGGCTATCCGCAAAATCACTCAGATTGGGCGGCGGCGAAGCGGTCCTATGACCGCGCTTCCAAAAAACGTTCGCCATACACGCCACAAATAACAAGTAAACGAAAAACCAATACGCCAAACAAGGTATTCAAGAGTCTGCCGCTCTTTTGGTGGAATGACAGAGTCGAAGAGGAGTCGGGGATGAAGAAAGAAGGCTGAGACCGTAATGCGCAATATACTACTATTATGTAACCATCAGTTGATTCGCGCGCCGCGCATAGCCACTATAGTTATACCCAAGTACATATATGTTGTTTGGGGGGGGCGGCCGCCGCCCGCGCGCAAGAGAAGGTTTATTTGG